>JAHLSL010000016.1:2177357-2306675 GCA_025920805.1 Petroica traversi
GCATGAAATGCACTCACTCCTTCCCTCAGTGCCTGCTGCATGAAATGGACTCATTCCTTCAGCTGCATCCTCAGCCTTCCCTCCTCCCCTCTGTCCAGTGCCCCACGCTGCCGTTAGTGTGCAATTAGAGAGCACAAATTAACGAGCAAATCACGTTAATTAAGGATGTCTCCAGAGCAGATGGAGCCTATCAGCAGTTTTCCAGCACTTGGGACAAAGTTTGGAGTGGCTGGATTTTTGGGTGTGTGTGGATGTGACAGTCACACAGAGCATGGCAAGTGTCAGGGAAGAGCCTGACCAAGCCTAGGAAACAGAGAAACTTGTTTTCTTTCATAAAATAAAATAAAACAAAATTAATTTTATTCCATCTTCAGATTAGGAATAAATCAGTTTAGACAGTTCAAAAAATGACCCCCAGATTGAGAGCACAACAAATCAAAACTGACAAAATCCCCAACTCACCTTTTTTCTGTTCTCACAGCTTTTTACGCTGTGAAAAAAAAACCTCTTCCCCAGACCCTGTTCAATCAGAAGGTGCTAAAGTCCTGGATGCCTCTGGGATGATCCTGTGGAGATTCTGTAGTTTTTCAGCTGCCAATCATTTCTCTGAGTCTCCTTAGGGCTCACAGTTTGGGGTCAGTTTGATCACTGTTCATGGTGCTGTGCTGCCCATCCACACCTCAAAGGCATGGTTATATCAGTTTATCTCAGTTTTATAACAGTTTTATAGCAGTTCATCCCCTGTTATAACAGTTTATACCAACTCCTGACAGTGGCTAAATTTGAAAAAAAAAAAAACAAACTAATAATGGGATCCAAAATGTTAATCAAGTGGAGAATTCCTTAATTTTATTTTGTGGTTCTTAACTGGGGAAACCTCTCCTTAAACAAATGCCCTGTGAATGAGTGGAAGGTGTCCCCGCCATGGGCAGGTGATCCCTAAGGTCCCTCCAACCCAAATTATTCCAAGACTCTAAGGAATATCTCTCCTGCAACCCAAGGCCATGGAGATGAGCACAGAGAGCTTTGGCCAGGGCTGGTGGCTGCTCTCTCTGCTCCTGTGTGTGCTCCCAGAATCACTGTTTGCTCCTCTCTTTGCTCCTCTGTTTGTTCCTCTGTTTGCTCCTCTGTTTGTCTGGATGTTTCAGCTTGCCCAGCCTCGCACAGCAGCTCCTCCACTGTACAACCATTTTTAGTCTCAGCTGGAAGACAAGTCCAAGAGCTGAATCAGAAGGAGAAAAGTGATGTTCAGAGAATAACTGCAGGGATTGCTGGACATGCCAGGGATCAGAGAGAGCTCCAGAAGAGTTTAAGGAGCCCAGAAGACATGACAGCTCTGGATAGCAGAATGTCAAATAACCTTTCTGGCAAAAAGCAGCTGTCAAAACTCCTCAGCACACGTTTGAAAATCTTCCACGCTGATCTCACTTTTCTGCCAAGACAAACTTTGTCCCTTTGAAAAGCAGAGGGAGTTTTGAAGGAGCCTTTCTGCCATTGCTCAGTTACTGTGATTGATTCCCACTTCACCCAGGCACCGTGCCCTTGGCTTTTGTTGTACCCATGGTGACAGCAGAACAGATAAGGCAGCAGAGGATCTGTCAGTGTCTGCAGTGGGACAGAGCTCATCCTCCTGCTTGCGCACAAGTGGAGCCACAGCAGGACTAACAGCATGATTCAGTTCCTTTGAATAGCACTGGTGGGGAACTTGGAAACCTAAAAAAATCATGTTTATGAAACCTTTTCCTTCTAACTCCAGTTGATCCAATTAATTACATGATTCCTCCGCACAAAATCTGCCTCTGCTTTGTGTCATCATATCTCCAAGGCTGTGCTACTGTGACATCATTCTGGCACTGTAGGAAGTGCAAAAAACTTGTAAGGAAAGGTACAGAAGTGATATGAGGGCTGAGAAAATGCTTCAAAACAGCAATATATATTGGTTAAATATATAAAAGGAATATTGAGAGGTGAAGTAAATATGTAAGTGTATTGCTGGGGGAAAAAATAAAATACTGTACTATGTGGAGCTCCTCAGTTATGCAGCAAAGCAAGACAGAGCAGATAGAACTGAAGCTGGATCAATTTGTGTGAGAAATTCTGTGCTGCTGGATGTTTTAATGCTAATCCATTCTGGAAGAGACATTTTAGGCGAGCACAAATTGTTTTATTTGGAAAAATCAGGTGAAATGCAGTGCCTGACCCCCATGAAGTGTGGGAGTTGCAATGATCCCCCTGATCTCCAGGGCTTTGTGGTTGCCCACACCATGGACAGTGGCAGTGGGGACAGGGGCTCAGTGCCATGCCTGATGTCACACAGAGCAGGAGGAATGCAAAACCAGACAGTGAAGGGCACCAGGCAGAGGGCTGAGATATTTTCCTGCTCACTTAATGATTTTCTGAGCTATGGAGCTGCCATCCTATCCTATCCTTACAGCAAGTGGAAATTCCTGACTATTGAGCTGATCATCACATCCTGTGCTCGTGGCTGGAAGGTCAGCTGGGATTCCTGCAGGTCTGCACCCCTGGCAGCCCCCAGTGACCCTCACAGAGCTGGGACTGCCCCTGGCTGTGACAGAAAATGTCAGAGCAGCACGTGCTGCACACAGAGGCACCTGTGAGTCTTTATTCACACACAGCCTGGGGGAAACTGAGGCACAGGGTGACATTTGACTTCTCTGAACTGTTACAGCAGGTCCCACCCACAGCAAATTCCTTCACATGGGCCTTTCTGTAATGTCTTCTAACTCCTCATCCTGACAGAAATCTGGGACTCCTCCAGAAGAAAGGTTGGACTTTATGATCTCACAGGTCTTTTCTGCCTTGTTCATTCTGTGATTAGTTCATTCTGTAAAAGAAGGAATGGAGCTGAGAACAGAAGAGTCAGACTTTTACAAGACTCCATGATTGAGGACCTGGGATTAGTTTGCAGTGAGTTTGTGGATGACTTAAGCCATTTCTATTTTCTTTGCTGCTATTTCCCATATCTCACAAATGAAAGCTGCCAGATATGCCTGACATATGAAGTGCCAGTGCCAAATAATATGGGGTAAATAATCACCTCAGCATGAATCTTTCTTTTCTGTTTGGCAGAAAGGCACTTCCTTTTCCTTGTTTTAAAGTTAATTGATGCTTGAAATTTTTTGTACTTCAACTTTTCAAAGGACTAGTGTCCATGAAATCACGGCCCATAGAATTATAGACTGGAATCACAGATGGTTTGGGTTGGAAGGGACCTTCAAGGCCACCCCAGTGCACCTTCTGCCATGAGCAGGGACACCTCCCACTGTCCCAGGCTGCTCCCAGCCCTGTCCAGCCTGGCCTTGGGCACTGCCAGGGATGGAGCAGCCACAGCTTCTCTGGGCACCCTGTGCCAGGGCCTGCCCACCCTCACAGGGAAGAATTTCCTCAGCTTTGCCCCATATTTCCCCTCTCAATCCTCACAAATTCCCAACCAACAGCCAGGCTTCAATTCTGGAAATGGGAAGCACTCACAGAGCACAGCCCTGGTGTGGGACTTTTGCTGCCTGTACTGAGCACTGGCAGCCACATCCCAGCTCCACAGGGCCTTTCTCCTGAATTCCTCACGTCAGACTATTAATAGTGCATAGTTTTGACTTCATGTCCTGCACAACGATATTCAGCAAACAGTTTCTCAAAAGATGCTTCAAAGCCTGACAGGCATCACCAGAGCTGTTGTTTTCTTTCCATTTCTTTTTGTAAACTGACTTAAGGCCAATATCAATATTTATCTAGAGCGAGGGAAGTGTTTTGCTGCCAGGAATCTGAGTGCACTGTTTTCTTCTGACTATAAATGGGGCAATTACTAATGAGGATATTTCTAAAATGAATGAGTGGAACATTAATTTCCCCTTAGCCCCAGCCTCAAGTCACCCTTTAATAACCACAATAACCCTTTATATGTTTTTTATGATGCTTAAGTTGCAGATTCCATTAAAAAATACGATTTCATTTTGGGCCTTCCTATCCTAAGTATCTGGTTACTTTGTCCAAGTTAACTGTCATTTCTGGGTTTGTTTCTTTTGAGTTCTTTACTTTTGGAGCAATGGAAAAATTATTTTTTTAGCCACAGATCATAGAAAAATCTGAAAGGAACCTTAAGAAATGGTTTAACCAGTCCTATGCCCAGGGCTGGATTTGCTGTATCTAAGTTGTTCTCTGATAACAGCCCAACCTGCTCAGAAACTGCAACCTTGGCAAATCCACAGCTTCCCTAAATTATTCAGGAAATGCTTTATTCCTTTCCTTTTTGCAATTCCCTTCCACGTATTTGAGCACTGTTATCACATCTTCCCCTTTGCCTTCTCAAGGCTTAAATGGACCGAGTCTCCTCCATCTTTCATCACAGGTCACATTCTCCAGAGCTCGGATCACTCCTCTCGCTTTGCTTTGGAACTTTTCCAGCTGATTTTCCTGTCTTTTTTGATGTGTGCTGCTTCCAGCTGAGGAGTTCTGCCAGCTGGAATGGTGTGAGCAGCCTGGCAGGTGATCCATCAGCTCCCACAAAACAATCAGCAGATATCAAACAGGGGCTGGTGCCTGCATGCCATCCCTCCTGTGCCATCTGTGAGTGTCCCTGAGCTGTGCCCTCCTGTGCCAGGTGACACCAACAGCCCCTGGAGCCTTGTGTCCCTCTGTACCTGCGTTTTGGCCACCTGTGCTGTGACTCATTTCCTCCAGGGGGAGGTGAGATGTTCCAAACCCGCTCCTTTTGAGCCATCCATCACTGCTAACCCACCACGCCAAACCCAGACGTTCTTTGGTGATAGCTCATGGCCCTGGGGAGGAGAAGATTGGAAGCAGAAAAATGGAGAGAATGAGGCGTTGCATTAATTATCCCATAGCAACTTGGTGGGAGGCTGGATATTTTCCTAAACTCCCGAGCTGTTTTGTGCACATATCCTCCCCCACATTTTTGTCTGCTTGGTCCGTCATTTCCATCCCTCTGCTGAACTCCTGGTGCTGCCAGTGGCCGAGGTAGGATCCTGCAAATCCCGCCTGGCCGCTGAAATCCGGGTCATTCCTTTGAATCACTTGGACTGGGAGCAGCTATCCCATGCCAAGATGCTGGCGATGGATAGACTTTAATGGAAGCTGTGACTTCACATATTTACATGTATAGATCAGCCTCCAGCTGGGGAAGGATTCCCTCTTCCCTATCAGCTCAGCTGGGGCTGTGATCTCACCGCGTTTTGCTTTCTCATGGACGGCCTCCAAGTCAATCCGGGATTACTGTGGGAAGCTGTGCTGCAGGAATTGCCCTCTTCCATCCCAGCTTCCCAGCCAGTCCCTTCCTGTAAAGTTTGCACGGGGTCCCTATAAACCACCCTGCTTGTGGTGGGGGACTGGGGCCAACTCCCTCAACACCAGTATCCCAGATCCCGTAACTGCTGCCCGTAAAACAGAAACTTCACCCAGCAGTTCCATTCCTCTTCCTGAAACACTGACCTAAAGCTGCTAAATGAGTTCCTGATTTCCTATAAAAGTTGCTGCATTAGGAGCAAAGCAGGAGCAGCCAGAGCCCAAGGAGGCAATGCCAGATTTCTAACACGCTTCACTAAAGCTCACCATAAATCCCTTTTGAAATAACACCCTGAAGGATAGGAATGGTCCAGGCAAGAAGCAGTCTGAGGTTCTCTGTTCTCTGCCCTGTGTCGTTCCTGAGCTTCTCTTGGATGTGAAGCTCTTCCTTTCCCTTCTCCTTGACTAGTTTATCAGGCATTTAAAACTGGAAAAGGATATAATTGTTTAGCATTTTGTCCCTTTAGGTCTTTAATATGTACAGGATAGGTACTCTGCCCTGGCCAGGTGAGACCCCACCTGCATTGCACCTGAAGGGGCTGACAAGAACCATGGAGAGGGCTGTTCATAGGGGCCTGGTGTGCCAGGACAAGGGGGAATGGCTGAAAACTGCCAGAGGGCAGGGTTGGATGGGAGATTGGGAAGGAATTGTTCCCTGGGAGGGTGGGCAGAGAAGCTGTGGCTGCCCCTGGATCCCTGGCACTGTCCAAGGCCAGGCTGGACAGGGCTGGGAGCAGCCTGGGACAGTGGGAGGTATCCCTGCCCATGGCAGGGGGTGGGATGAGCTGAATCTCAGGTCCCTTCCAATCGCAACCATTCTGTTATTCTATGAAAACACCCCTGTTATTCAGAGTATTTGCCAAAGGCTGGAAGCTGATGCTTTCTCCACACTGAAGGCAATTTATGTGTATCTGGAACAGCCTTGGCTTCCCCTGGCTGTAAAACACAAAATCCTTCCCTGCTCCTGCTGCCATGGCTGGGGCCTGGCCCTGAGCTGCTCTGGGAGCCCACAGGCGTCTGTTGGCATTCCCAGGGATTATCACCAGGCAGACACGGGCTGGAGAAGAACCAAGGCCTGGTTCAGTCAGTCATGGCTTCTTCACTTGATACAAGCTTGGTCTCCAGCCCAGAACCCTCTCTGAATCCATCAGAGGTGATAATGTCCCAGAGCTGAAGGAATATTTGAAAACACATACAGTTAAGCTTTCCCATCCTGGTAAAGTTCCTCTGCCATCCACAGGAGCAGGACTGAGCCCTGCCAGGGATGAAAAAGGGCTGCCACCTCCTCAGGAGGGCTCCCTGCAAGAGCAGCACTACTGAAAACAAGGCATAATCTTGTGATTCACCCTCTGAGCTCCCCAGGGTCAGCCAGGCCTCAATCACTGCATGTGCAAAGGCAGATTAATTGGAGAGTGTTTATTAATAATTTCAGAATAGGCTGACCCTTGGCTGTGTGCTCATCCCTGGCAGTTTTTCACACCAGCCATTCAGCCAGGCCAACTCCAACATGTGACATTTCCCAGAGGGATTTGTCGGCTCCCAGAGTGGGAAATAATGCAGAGAAATGCACCAGCCTGAGGGGAAGGAAATGCAAAGCACATAAACTCTCACTGTCACTGCTCCTAAATCCTCACTTATTGTTTGCCAGCATTGAGGCTAAACCTTGGAGCTTTCCTGAGGATCAAGCTGGAGCTGCTCCATGCTTTAGCTCCTCTCAAACCTGAGCCTTTGGGCATCTGGGAAGTGAGAATCTGCTGCAAAAAGCAGATTCTGTGGCCTCTTTGCTTTCCTGGTGGGAGACTTCACTTCACAGGATGGTTGACTTCTCTTGAAACTGGGATAAACTGGGGCTGAGCATTGTGGATCAAGCTTAAGCTGCTCTTGCAAGGGTATTTTTTCCCGAATTAAAGTTTGGATGCATCTCATGGTGACCTGGAGGTTTTCTGAAATCAAAGAACTATAGAATGGCCTGGGTTGGGAGGGATTTTAAAGATGATCTTGTTCCACACCTGCCATGGGCAGGGACACTTTTCATTTCCCCAGGTTGCTTCCCAGCCCCAGGAAATGCCAGCAGGTCTCTGTTTTCCCAGCTCCTGTTCTGGTTGATACAAATGGTTCTGCAGAAACAGCACTGCAGCAGTCTCAGGTGTGTTTGCAGTCAGTGCTCAGGTAAATCTGAGCATTAAATGTGTTCTCCAGGCACTCTGAGTGCTCCTTCTCTTCTGGGACAGGTGTTAAACAGTGCAGAAACTCCCTCATGGACTGGGAGTTTTCATCTTCTTAATCACCTGTAATTACCTGTGATGCCTTAGGATTTGAGCTTTTCTATTTCCATATATTTGTAACCCTGCAGTTCTTTAGTGCAGAACTCCAAACTCCATCCCCAGAGTCAGCTGCTGCTTTCCCATTTTGCTCAGACACAACAATTCCTCTCCAGGCCTGGCAAGCAAGGACCCCTGACTGTCCCAGGCCCTGAGAGATGGAAACAAAAGTGACTTGGGGGGAGCAAACTTGGGGTGAATGACTTCATGAGCTGAAGCTGGAATTGGAAGATGAACCCCCAATATGCAAATGGACCAAACTTCTAAAAGTGTGAAAACCCATGGACCCGTGGTCCATTTTTGGGTGTAGCCCCTGGGGGGCTTTGTCTGCCCTAAATGCACCTGAAGGCCCTTCAGTGAACAGAACTGCTTTTTAATCTCTTAATTCTGTCTGGCCTTTTTTTTTAGGTAGCCCAAGAAAGCAACACAAAGCACATTATATCTGCATTATAACTGCACATCACAGCTGCAGTCAAACACTGCAGGCCTTGCACTGTTGTCCCTGGGCTTTGAGCTTGGCTCTGCTCCCTCCCCCTGCTCGGGGCAGCCTCATTGCAAAGGAATAGATCAGCCCAGTGTCAGTCCTGGGCAGGGCAGGGCAGAGGAGAGGGCAGGATCCCTCCTTATGCTTCACTGTTGGCAGAAGAATGTTTAAACCACATCGGCCCTCTTTGAGTTTTCTGTTCCTATCATATTTTGAATGGTCGGGGATAGATCAAGGTCTCTCTTTATATATTTTTATTATTGTTGCTGTTTCATTTAAAACTTTAAAGAGGAAGGGGTTTCCAGGATGAGCACAGAAGCTGCTTCAAAGCAGTCCCCAAAATTGCTTGCAAGCTTTAAAAAAACTTTCGTTGCTTTCCACTCCAAGTGATCGATGGAGAATAAGACAAACACTTTCCTATCACACAACAATCTCTCTCAAACTCTGTTTCCTTAATGATGTTTTGTTTTACTGGCGACTCTCCCACTTCCATCTCCTGCACTTGGCACATTTTCTCTGCCTCTCCAGTGCCTCAGGGACTGTGTTATCACGATCAGGAGAGGAAGAAATTATGAGAATGGCATCCTGTAATATTTCATGCAGGAATCAAATGCTGCTTTACCATGAAGTAATTTGGTTTAGTCTATAAAATTCAGAGCACCTCAGGAGTTGGTTTAAGCTCCTGGACATAACTTTTAGCCTGGCAAATTGAGGTGTTTTGGTTCCACTTTGAAAAGAACTCCATGGTTTTGTGTCACAGCTGTCAGAAATCCCCTGCAGAGGGGCTTGGAGTGTGTCCTTCACTCCAGGCAGTGACAGATGTGAGGATTTGGCTCCTCATTCCCTGTATCCCTGTGGCTCTGGGCCCAGCAATGTGCTGATAGCAATCCCTACCTGTGGAAAAGTGTCCTTGGCATTTTAACTAAATCCTCTGATTCAGGGAAGTTCCCAGGTGTCACTTGGCTGAAAGGTGGGGAGCAGAGGTCTGTATACCCTGGATCTCCATTGCTGAGGGAACGAGGAGAGAGGACACCACGTAATTCCTGCTGGCATCTCCAGACAGTGAGAGATGAGCTGGGGTCTCCAGGCAGACTGATCTGAGTACAGTGAGCAAGGACAGGCACCTCCCAGGGCTTATCTGAGGGGGCTCTGGGGGCATTTCTCCAGGATTTCCAGACACTCCCAGCCGTGAGTAATGGAGAAATCCTGGAGTCACAATGCCTCCGTGCCTGGGCAGAGGCTGAGGCAGAGGAAGGGTTTTTATCTGGACTTCCCCAGACCCAGGGTAACATTTCAGCTGCTGCATTTAAGCCACACATTCAAAGTTCCCCTTCTAGGTTTGTCCAAATTCTTCATTTGCTATAAATAGGCAGCACTGGCTTCCTTCGGACAGCCTGGCTGGACTGGTTTCTCACTGAGGACAATTAATTCACATTTGCTGATATCCCTGATGGGTCTGTCAGTAGCTGATGCTGGTGCTTGGATTTGTTCCATGTCTGTCAGGAAAAAGCCCTGAGTCCATTTCCCCCAGGCCCAGAGCCAGACCCAGTGACAGAGAGAAGTGCAGCCACTCCCAAGGGATACCAGGGCAGAGTCCCACCAGCCCCACTGCCTCAGATCCATCCCAAATGCAGATATTTGCAGGAAAAAAGCACATTCAGCACCCTGCCTGCCCTGCCAGCTGTCAGATGAGCTCCAGCCCTGCTGCTGAGCTTTACCTTGGAATGCAGATGGAAAAGGACAGCTGATGTGTTTAATTCTCTGCTGAATAACATGGAAGAGCAGATTTTTACCAGAGGTTCAAGCCTGGGCCAGGCAGGCAGTCCCCAGCAGCTCCATCTGTAACTTTTCATGGGCAGCATCTGAATTCATCTGAAGCCTGAGTTCAAAACTACTGAGGGCCAAAAGGACAAATAAATCTTTTGAAAACATTTACTCCTTTTGTAGCTAAAACTTGAAATTTGCAGCCTAGCAAATGTGCATGCCAGCAGCACTGGCATGGCTGGAACCACAGCTTTTTCTCTTCTTTTTTCCAGTCCCTCTGGAGTGAGGGACTGAACAGGGCTGTGAGAAGCCTGACTTGGAGTCCCTCCTCTGACTCCTGTCAGAGTCACCTGAGGAGGGTCCATCTCACAGCTCTTTCACGTTCTGCTGATGCTGTTTGGTTTTTTGCCTTTTTTTCTGTGTTCCCTGCACTCTTCACACGCATATCTGTAGCCCATTGTACCAGTGACTCGTTTTCCTAGTGCTTTTCCATGGCCTCTCCCCAGGCAGAAAGACAAAACAAACTCCATAGCTGGAAGCCCCAGGGGTACAAGACCCCACTGCTGTCTGCTTCCTGAACCCCTGCCCTGGGCTGAGCCCCAGCGCGGGCAGCAGGGGATGGGGGATTCTGCCCCTCTACCTCTCTTGGGCACAGGATTCCACCCCAGGAACACTCAGGGCTCCGTGGTCCTTTGCTTCCCGCAAATCCTCGGTTTTGGGAGAGGAGTGAAAGCCGAGATCGATGCGAATCGAAAGCTTGCCACCTCCTGGACACTGCGAGTGCCGAGCCTGCTCCGGGAGAGCAAATCCAGCGGGGAGGGAAGGGCCCGGGCACGGACTCGAGGGATGATAAAGGAAAAAAGAGGGATGGGAAAGTGACGGGAGCTGCAGAGTGCAGAACTCTGACCCAGCCTCACCGGGTCTGGGCTGCCCGATTTATCCCTTTGCGTTTGTGTGTGGTGCTGAGCTTGTGAAAATCGTGGTGCAAATAATGCCAGTATCCATCCATCCATCCTTCCTTTTCTCAGCCCCACTCACCCAGTGCTGGCACCCCATCCCCTCCCATTGCACAATTCCTGCCCATGCATTCTACAACTGGGAGAAAATGCACCCACCCAGATAAACCCAGACTGAGGACAGAGGATGTTATAAATTTTTTAGATTTTGTTATAGACTTTTAATAAATTTTTGTGCATAGAATTTTTAATAAATTGGAACATGAAAACAAAATTCCATTATAATAATAATCTATAACTATGGGGCTTCAAAAAGAGACTCAACCATGGGCACTTGAGGCATCACAGGCACATGTGCTAGAGCAGAGTCCCTGCTCAGAGCTCTTCCTCTGGGTTAGGAAATCCAGATTTCCTGAACAAATCCTTCTCCTGACAGTGAATAATGCTGAGATGACGAGAACCTGCCTAATTTTTTTACCTGAAATTAAAGCAAAACAACATACAAAGTAAAATATTTGTCAATTTCTTTATTTTAGCCGGTTTTGTTTTAGATGAGTCCATCATTTGTGATGGGTGTCTGAACAGTAATTTGTTCAGACTCAGTCCAGCTTCACTGGTCTGCCTGTATAACAGCTCTCAAAGTCCCCAATAATCAGTCATTTTACTTTCTTGGTACAGCCAAAATCTCCATCCATCATCTCCCCAGATATTGGTACCTAGACATTAATTTAAAAAAAAAACATGTGCAGGCTTCATATAAGGTGCAACCTCATCCCTAATGCAGTATGATTTAATTCTTCTGAACATTACAAGTAATTTTTCTGGCCCTGTTAAGCCTGAATTGCCTGAAACTCAGATCAGGCATCTCAGATTAACTCAGTTCCCCCTCTCCACCTGTGGGGTGGGAGAAATTGTCCTCAGATAACTCAGATCTGGGGATGGTACCTTTGTCCTTAGAAGCAGAAGGTTTCATCCCTCTCCTGCTGCTTTGCTCATGGAAGAGCCACATTTTGGTGTGTGCAGGGAAAACAAACAGCAAACACAAATTTGCCTTGGAGAACTTTTATACAAACACACCTATTTTGAGTCCCCAGGGATGTGCAACCCTGCATCACCCCTGGGATTCAGAAAGAGTCTCAATCTCTCAGGTCTTTTTGAGGCCTTGAAGTGCAACCTGGACCTGCTACAGCCTTTGTTGGTGTCAGCAAGGTGGGACATTGCAGGAACTGCCACCATCCCTCAGGGGCATCAGGACCTCCCCTCCCTCCAGCACAGCTCAGCAGCGGCAGAGCTTCTCCATCAGCTTTGGAGGCAAAGACAGTGATTGCACCAGGCATGCAAATGAGGGAACTCATTAATGCAGGCTGGCATCACCCTAATTGCAGCAGTGCCATCAACATCTTTCCTTCCAAAGTGACAGAAAGCTCGAGGGCACACGGGGCAGAGCCCAGAGAGCTATGGGGACAGGGAACCCCAAGGGAAACATCGAGGTGTGAGGTGGCTCCAAAAGCTGAGTCCCCAGGCCAGAGGGGGATTTGAGCATCCCCTCCTGGCTGGGATTCCCAATAACCCCCAGCATCATCCCTGCCCATGGCACAGGGACTGGAACTGGGATCTTGGGAGATCCCTGTACGGCTCTGAGAGTAGCTGGAGTAAAGGTTTATGTGGCTATAACCTGTTGAAGGCTCACAGGGACCCTGAATCACGGAGGAGAATGCAGCTGCTGTCACTGGACACTGTTACATCAGGTCCAGGCTGTTTTTCCCTTTTGAAGTAGCCAGGAATTGAATATCTGTCTCCCAGTGCTGTTCCCAGTGATCACCAAATTGTCTGCTGTCAGCACAGGCAGTTCCTGTTATCACTCACCTTTTAGCAGGGCATGTGAAGCAAGATGCAATCAATCCTGGGGAACAGACTGGCAGCTTTGGGGGTCTCTCCCACAAAATAAGCTTCAGTCTCGGGACACACCCCATGCAAATGCAGCAGTGTAACCACCTGGAGCAGCATCAGACTCATATTTTCAGTGTCTGCAGTGGCATCAGGGTGTCCCTTTGGCTTGTCAGGGCACCACAACACAAGCCTGAGGCCAACTTCTCACCTCCCAGAATCAGGGCCACTCCAAACCTGCTGGCACTGCTGCTGAGGCTCCACCACACAGGTGACCCCATGCAAATGAAGCACCTTGCCCTGCAATATTGCAGTGATGTGTGCAGCAAAACCCCAGGGCAGCCCTGGGAACCCACATTAGACCCTGGCACAGCAAACTCAGCATTCCCAAGTGCCCCCTGATCAGTTCATTGCCTGAGAGGCAGCGCCTGTGCCCAGCACAGCTGGGATTGTCTGACTGGGCACTCTGGCCTGTTCAAGGCTTTCAGTGAACTCAACACAACTGAGGATTTGTTGGAATTTTCCACTCTCTGCCGAGGAACTTCAGTCTGAATCCCTGTAGTTCCTTTAATGTCTCTCTTCAGAAGACACCCTAAAATTACCAACATTAACCCTGTTAGAAATACCAGACACCCACCAATACCAGACACTGAATTTTGTGGCTTGCAGCTAAAGCTGCACACCTGGAACGAATCCCTTCCTTGTTCCCAGGATGAGAAAGTAATCTCCAAAGCCCTCAGAAAAAGCCTGTGCTGTGCAGGGTTCAGGCTCACACGAGAGCATTTGCCGATATATTCAGTACAAAACTGCAGAGCCAGGTTGTTGTCTCAAATAAAATGTGCTTTTGCAGCAGAAATAACATATTTACTCTGTATAATTCTTGCACATTTATCTTTTATCTTTGACATCCTCTCCATACAGCTCTCTCCAAAATCCTTCTACCAAGCACAGTCTCTTAATTATATCCATTTTTCTCATGGCATCTGCCCATCTTTTACACTTCCACAGAGAGACTTGGCTCCTTTTACACTCTGTCCAGCTTAGCCAGGACAACCAGACACATACCTGAACTCAGCCACAGAGCCCTGGGCTTTGGTAACATCAGTCAGTACTGGGAACCAAAGATTCATTTGGTTGGAAGGGACCTTAAAGCTCATCCAGTGCCACCCCTGCCATGGGCAGGGACACCTTCCACTGTCCCAGGCTGCTCCCAGCCCTGTCCAGCCTGGCCTTGGGCACTGCCAGGGATCCAGGGGCAGCCACAGCTTCTCTGGGCACCCTGTGCCAGGGCCTGCCCACCCTCCCAGGGAACAATTCCTGCCCAATCTCCCATCCATCCCTGCCCTCTGGCAGTGGGAACCATTCCCTGTGTCCTGTCCCTCCATCCCTTGTAATGAATCTCTCCCCATATTTCCTGTTGGTTCCTTCAGGTACTGGAAGGGATCCTGAATTATCTCACATTTTAGAAGCAACACAATTACCCCTCATGGGCTTTTTTTAAGCTGCAGCTTTTCCCCTTCAGCCTTCTCCTGAGGCCACAAGCCTGGGATCACATCTAGGACTTCATCCCAAAATAGGAAAGAGAAACACCTACCATTCTCCCCTGCCATTACAAGAAATGCCTTCTCCATTTCCTCACTATTGCCATCAAAGCTGACCATCACCACCCTGAACCCCACACCTCCCACATTACTCACCACGGGAATCTGGGGATTTCCTCCTTTAAGGAGAAGCTGTGGGAGATGCTGGGCCGGGCCAGCCCAGCCCAGCCCATTCGGGTTTAGCGGTGGGCGTGGGGCTGTGCTGGGTCTCACCTGTGAGGCTGAAGGGGGTGAAAAATCCGGCGGGGCGAATCCCCCTCTCAGTCTGTCCTTCCCCGCAAGAAAGGTCTGTTACTCGGGATGAGGCTGGAGGGGAGCAGCAGGGACCCGCTGAGGGTTTAGGGCCCGATTATGGTCTGTCAGACCCACTAGATGGCGGCAGCTCCTTAAATTTGTGCTTTTGGCATGGAAAAAGCGGAGGATGAGGCTCCCACGTGGAAGCCGTGTCAGGAGCCGAGCGCTGCGGCTCCCGGGGGCTCCTGCGGGCTCCCGCATCCCGAGGATGCTCCCTGGGACAGCCCCTGACCGGGGTGTCCGTGCGGTTAAAAACAGCTCCTAGAGGGGTCTTTTCGTGAACTGGAGAGCTGGAATGTGTAATCTCTCAAATAAACGCTGCAGAGCTGCCTCTGAGTGCTCTGAACACTCCCAGCTCCTGCAGACTGGGTTTTACTGGGCTGTGTGTGCTCCCCGGGGTGCTGCTGTGCAGGGGCTGAGTTCAAAGCCTTTGGAAAAGGATCAACGGTGTGTAAATATTGTGTGGTTTCTACCCGGAAAGGCCAGGGGTCTACAGAGCTGGAGCAGCCCTGGGTTCTCAGTTCTCAGCCAAAATGCTCCAGCAGCCCCAGCTGCTGCTCTGTGATTTCTGCTGTGGCCAAGGTTAATCTTTGGGCTATCAGTGACAGCCACAGCCCGAGTGGGAAGTAGATTTAAGGGTTAATTCCAGATTTGTGGCAGCGTAATTAAATCCCTGCTTAGGGCAGGGAATGTTGTTCCATCCCAAACCTACACAGACTGGGTGGTTCCTGTCTCGCAGATTCGCCATTTAGGACTAAAACCCCCTTTTCTGGGTGGGGCTGCCGGGGCCAGTACCGGCTAATCCACCCAAGAGAATTAAGGATTTAGAATTAAGAGCTTTCAGTACCGAAATAGGCCTCAGGAGATCCGGACAGGGGTTTTTGACAAGGGCGTGCAATGATGGGATAGGGGAAAATGGCTTCACAGTGATGGAAGGCGGGGTTAGATTGGACCTTAGGAGGAAATTCTTCCCTGTGAAGGTGAAAGGCCCTGGCACAGGGTGCCCAGAGAAGCTGTGGCTGCCCCTGGATCCCTGGCAGTGCCCAAGGCCAGGCTGGACAGGGCTTGGAGCAGCCTGGGACAGTGGGAGGTGTCCCTGCCCATGGATGAGATTTAAGGCTCCTTCCAGCCCAACCATTTGTGATTCACGGGATTGCTCTGGAGCAGGCATGCCGCGGTAAGAGATGAATTTCGCAGCCATCTGTGGCCACCTTAAAATCCTCTGCTCTTCAACAGGCTACTCCAAGGTTAACTTCATCCTGACTGTGATGCTTGGTAAATGGGAGCACTGATTCATGCAAATTGGTCAGCCTTGTCTCCCGCCCCTCCCTGGAGCGGCTCTTTGTCGTGGAGCGTGTCCTGATTCTGCTCAGGGTTGAGCAGCTCCAAGGGTGCCCAGTTCTCTGAGAACCCTGGCCGTGTTCTCTGTGTGAAACCGGTGCAGGCTCAACCCTCCCCTCTGCACAGGCAGCACAGCTGTCACGTTATGCTATTTATAGACAGGGTATAAATGACTTGATGAAGGTCAGGTGAGAAAGTTGTGGCAGAGCTCGGAGGAAAATCAGGCTTGGTTCATGGGCAAGGAGAGCGAGGACAGCTGCGTTGGCTCTGACATCTTCATTCCCTTCTCACAGCTGTTGGAGTTGGCTCTTCCTTTTGCAGGCTGGTTTGTAGCTCAGGTGTTCTCGTTTGCTGCCGCAGCTGTGCTTCATTTCAGGGGAGGGAGCGTTTCTGAGTGCCTGCCTGCCGTGCTGCTCACTCAGGTGCAGTGCTGGGAAGAGAGCAGCATCCTTCATCCCTGATTGGTTCCAGGTTTGCTGGGAAACCTTCAGGAACTGGGCAGATTTCTCATGCCTGGTGTTTCAGACTCATCTGCGTAGTTTTGTGGCAGAGTGTGAAGTCACCTGGGCATGTCCAGGAGTTGGAGTGTGTGACAGGAGCCTCGGTTCTTGCTGTTGCCCTTCCTGAATGTGCCTCATTGCAGTTCCATCACATGGAAACTGCTTTTGCTGTAATGTTTTCCTGGTGTTAAAGTGAGCAGTCTGCATCCTGCTTGAGTCTACAGATAGGACAACACCACTTGGAAGTCACTTTCAAGGTATGCAATCTGCGGCTCACCAGAGGGGATCTCCTCTGTGCTGCTCATCCCACTTCGGAAGTGCTCTCCCAGCCCATGCTGGTTCGTCCAGGTTCTGCTTTTCACGGGGCAGCCCTGGGCAGCTGGGGACAGCTATTCCCCGGAGTTCATTTGTGCTCAGCCTCCTCTCCATCCACGCCGTGCTGCAGTTTAATTGGGATGTGGATTTTAACCTTTTTCTGAAATGCCATTTCCTTCATTCTTTCCTGCTATTGCACTCAGAAACTCTGCTGTCCTCTGGCTGCAGTAACAGAGAGCCAGCTCCTCTCTGGAAGGCAAAAGGGAGCTTGTTAACAGCTACCTTTGTGCTTAATTAATGATCCAGCGTGCTGGGGGAACTGCTCCCTCCTGCCCAGAGCAGCTCTGTCACTGCCCCCAAATCTGTGCTTTCTGCCACTGTTAAAGTGGTGTCTGTGCCTGACACCGACATAAATGGGACAAATATTGGTGTCTTGCATGGAGCTCCTGATTCCCCTCGTGTGTCTGCTCTGTGAAGTGTTTGGAGGGCTGAGCGAAGGGAGGGAATGCAGGATAGTGAATTTGAGGCCTTTTTTTATTCCATTTGCTGAAGCCGAGTGACTGGAATTAAGTGTGACCTGTCTGAAAGCCAACCTTGTTTCCAAACAGCGCATGGGGAGCCGAGATCAGAAGACACATTACAAACATTGCAGTAGCATAACTTGAGGCAAGTGCAATCATTTACTTGACTAATGAATCCCCTGGGCTGCTAGCAAGAGAGCAAATCTCTCATTCATCTTCTTAATTTAATAAGCAGAGGGGTTGGCCTTAAGGGTAAATGAAATGAGTAGTGATCCCATGAATGTTTCAGCAAATTGATGTACAATAAGATAAGGGAGATCCAGCGAACGGCTTGCTTTGTTCTGAGAGACTGTCAGCGGGCTTTAGGGGAAAGGGAGACGAGCTGGAGCTGATGGCTCTGTCAGCTCTCACCGCATTTACCTCCCAATCTTTCACAACGGTGCGGGCCTGAACACGGGAATTTAGTTAGAATATCATCAGGTGAGCCGAGTTCAGCGGTCAAGGCTGTTGGTGTTGCAGGTAAGGCATCCATCAGAGAGCCTGAGAAAAGCTGCATTCCCTGGCCGGCCTGACACGCCCTGGGTACCCACAGCGAGTTGTTGCACCTTGGAAAGGTTGGCTGAGGGGCTGGAGGATGCCTGTGCTTGTGGGAGCTAATGAGGCTCATTCCTGTCTTTCATGGTCTTAATTACTCCGGAGAACAAACCCGCGGTGAGAAACAATGAGCTGCTTTAATGGCCGGAACGGGGATTGTTGGTTCTGCCACCACAGCAATTACTAAGAGATCACCTGAGTGTCGTGCGTCAGGGAAACTGAGGCAGAGATTAAATCATAGCCCTGCTGTAGATAATAAAACACTGGGTAAGGAAGCGTATGACACAGGCAATAAACTTGGTAATTTTTTAAACAAAACCCCCAGAAGGGAACGCTGCTTAAACTCCTATTAAACCGTGAACCATATAAAGTGACTTTTGGGAGGCTGACTGAAGTCTAAAGAAGTTGAAAATGGGAACGCTTGTTCTTGGCTTTTGTTCGAGAGAGGATTTTAGGATTAGATGGTCCATTACTATTGAATGCTCTTTGATAAGTGCAATCTTCCAAGGCCCTTTATGACGAACACACAATGGAGAGCAGCAAACTGAGTTGTCAAAAAAATGAGTGGCTTTTGGAATGTCCTAAATCTCAGAGTTCTTGAGATCAAACTGGGAGGTCAGAGGCTCTGTCACTGAAGGTAAAGAAAACAGTTATAATGAAGATAATTTATTACATTGGAACCTGAAATAATTACATTTGTCAGCTCTGCTTAATTTAATGGGATGGAGGCAAAAAGAATATGGATTTATTATTTGAATCCTCATGTATATGCATTAGTGTAGGTCTGTTATAAGAATGTTTATAGCAGAGTGCTTCTGGATTCTGGCCAGTATTTGCAGAGCTGCTCTCCTGGAGCTTGGTGACTTTAATAATAATGTGTAGAAAATTGCTCCTTTTAATTGAGGTAAATAGTTGTCACGTTGGCATAATGTCTGCTGCATCGTTCTATTTTGGGGCTCAAATTGCAGTTCTGACCATATCAAGGATTTAAAACCTTGGAAAACCTGAGTATTGCAGCATTTCTGACAGCACAGAGCAGATTTGCTCAGAAGCACCACGTTGGTGCCTGGGTTTCCTGTGAACACTCACAGATTCTTGTCACTTGGAAGTCAAGACAAGAGGCAGCTCTCATGCCCCAAGTTCAATGCTGAGACAATGAAAACCTGACTGAATCAGGCTGTTAATGCCTTGTGCCCTTTGCAGTCCTGTAGCTGCGTGAGATGGATGTTGTAGGAAGCATTTTTAGCCACAGGAGAGAAAACAATAACCTGGTGTTTGGGTTCCAGCAGGCTGGGGCAGGGAGGAAACTCTCAAAGGGGAACAGCCTCATTTCCTCTGTAATTAAATCAGGCTTGGCATTAAATGGTCTGAGCTGTCAAACCTGTCAGAGAGCTACAAGGTTTGGGCAGATATGGTGTGGTCAGAGCTGCTGTTCCATGGATCAGGGATTGAACAACCCCTTCCAGGTGTGTGGTGCCTGCTGAGCTGAGAGGTGGCTGAGCTGGGCACTGAAGGCCTGTCCCATCCCAAATCACATTTCACATGAGCACTGCAGGCACAGGAAGAGGAAGGAGAAGTGTCCTGGTCTTGCAGGCAGATGCAGAAGAGGAGGATCTGTGCTCCTGTCAGTGAGGAGTCCCCGTGGCCTGGAGCACTCCCAAGGTCCCTTGGCTGCTCTCTCCCATTCCAGTTTAGCTCTTGTGTCTTCATCATTTCTTGAGACAGGGAGAGTTTTATCCCAGGAACACCTGGGATGAAGGAAGGGACATGCAGTGGCTGAAGGACACGTTGCTGCAGGCAGAGAGTAGCTCTGTTCTTGCTTCTGGTTCCAAAGCCTTCCCCTTCCTTGAAAGCTTATCAGGTGCATTGGGAAGTGGATTTTAACCTTTTGGGGTTTTTTGTTTGTTGGACAAACAAAAGGATCCCTCTTGATAAAGACATCCATGTTCTGGGTGTCCCTGGGTAAGGGATTTCGTTCCTTGACCCCTTGGTTTTCTCTTGGTGGGTATTTCACACCTGCTTGCTGTTGCTTCAGCCAGACCAACCCTTAGATGCCTGAACCTGTTTTCATGTGAGAATGATTTTTGTGCTGCAGAATGATGAATTTTGTGGCTTTACTGACAGCTGCCACTTCTTTCGGAGGAGTGCAGCATTTATTTATCTGTGCTGGGTGGGGAGAACAGAGAGTGGGAACATGAAGCTGGGTCAGCCCTGTGCTCAGATAAAGCTGTGTGAACCTGGTGAGACTGGCTTGGCTGGCACATGGAATTTCCAGCTCAGTTTGGTGTGCCCAGCTCAGTCCAAACTGGGAATTTGTTATCAAACTGGTGTCAGGCTCACAAGGCACAAACCCTTTTGGCTGACAGACCCTGGGCATTGGTCCCCAAGTGTCCCATCTCCCAGGCACCTTTCCCTGTGCTGCCTTTCTGGATCAGTGCTCTGGGAGCTCCAGAGGAGCTTGCCTAGAGATGGAAGAGCTGACTGATAGGCACATGGCAGGGCTGTAATACCAGCCAGGCCTCAGTTTGCACATTCTGCTGCCTCTGAGGGTGGCCAGTGCCAGATGTGTCTGAGAAAGGTGCCAGAAACTCCTCGGTGTACTCTTTTAAAATGTCAAGCTCTTCTGTCTGTTCCATGAGATCTTTCATGTCTTCAGCTGAGCCCCTGTAATAAAAATGGTGGTTCTGTGCCTCCTTCCAGAACTTGCTGGGTTTTCAGTTGGCCAGAAGTCCCAACCTCTCCTGCACTCCTGCCCCAGGAGGTTCAGCATTAATGCATTTATCTGTGTACGGGGAGAAAGGAACATTGCTGTTTTCACAGATGGCCTGGGTTCAGGAAATCCAGTCAGCTGGTGTGGGTCTGGAAACCATTCTGCCCTTATTAACACCCTCCAATGATATAAACAGAGAATCCCCTAAGCAAGGAACAGTCTAAATAAAACTCCAGGCCAAACCAGAATGTCTAAGGTGTGCCAGATCTTGCCTCAGGGAAAGAGAGGGATGGGAAGTGCCAGGAAAGGGAAGATATTCATTTCTAAGAGAACAGTCTCATGATTGAGGGAATTTTGTATTCTTGCCTCTCCCAGAAGAGAGAGAGGAGAGCTGAGGAAGGGAGATCCTGGGGAAAGGGCTTTTCTCTGTCACTGCCTCGTCTCTTCTCTTGGAAAGGACTGGTGAGCTCCAAGCCAGGGGTTGTCTTAAGACAGAGGTTGAAGGCCAAAAGCCTTTGCAGATCTAAGCCTGTGCTTTCTGTCTGCCTCAGTTTCCTGTCTGTAGTGAAGGAAAAGCAACTAAAAATACCCAGCAGCAGAACAGCGTCTCTGCCCGTGGTGGGCCCTGAGGTCTCTCTGTGTGGGGTGCCCTTCCTGGATGCTGGAGGGGCTCTGGTGGCTGCAGGGATGTTACAGCAGGGCTTGGGCATGTGCCACCTGCCCCTGGGGACCTTGTCCAGCTCAGGGTGGACACCTCTGCTGTGTCCCTTCACCTTGCATCTGTTGTGGGCATCTGGCTGTGGGGCAGAGGGATATTGAAGGGGGAGTTTAGGAGGCTGTTCCTGTATCATCCCAAATGGACTAGGACATTTCTTCCAGGGCTGACATCTCTGGTCAAGACAGACATGGTGAAGGGGTTGGAAAAATGTCTTGTGATGCAACTTTGAGAGCTGAATTGAAAAAACAGAACAAACCTTCCTCCTCCTTTTCTTCCACTCTTACCTCTTTCTACTTTCCTTTTATCTTTCCTCCCTTTTTGTTTGTGTCTGTTCTTTCCCTGTAATTCCTAATGTAAGTAAGGAAGAATTTAATATGCTGAGACAGGAGAGAAGTTGCTCCGTGCGTCGCAGATGCACAACATGTCTTCATTAACTCCCCATGACATTCAAAATAGCTCGAGATAAAGACAAACTAAATCTGGGAAGACAAATATAAATACTGTTCCCCCCCCTCCCTCTCGCCCTGCGCGGCACTCCCCCCCAGGGCACGCATTCAATTACTGAAGATGAATGGAGCAAAACAGAGCAGCCTTGGGGATGCTGAGCCTGCTCCTGCCGTCAGATGGCCCCACACTTCATGGAATGTGCTCCCGGCCCCAGCTCCAGCCTGGGAGATGCTCCGTGGGCTCTGCAATCTCTCCTTGGAGCTCTGACAGCCTGCGGGCACTTGGGAAAGGCTGGCAGAGCGCAGAGCAGGGAGTGCTGCATCTCCCACATCTGTGCTGGCTCTTCTTGGCCCCCAAAGGTGTGTGGAAGGGAATGTCGTGGTGTTTAGACACGAGATGTTGAGGGAGTGAGGAGCTGGACCTGCTCTCCTTCATAGAATTGGAATATCCTGAGTGGAGGGTGACCCACAAGGATCATCCAGCCCAGCTCCTGTCCCTGCCCAGATCCCCCAACATCCCCAGCCTGGGCATCCCTGGCAGCGCTGCCCAAACGCTCCTGGAGCTCTGGCAGCCTCGGGGCCGTGCCCATTCCCTGGGGAGCCTGGGCAGTGCCCAGCACCCTCTGCCAGGCACCTTTTCCCTGCTGAGGAGTGGGGAGCCAGCGATGGAGCTCCTCCCCTGGAGCAGGGACAGGCTGGCAGCAGTGGGGAGCAGCAGGGCTCTCTGAGAGGGGCTGTGCCTGTAGTTGCTTCTCTCTAGCAAATCTGGATCCTAAATGGGGATTGCAGAGCTCAAGGCTGAGGTTGCTTTTTATTTTGCAGAGTGCAGGCTGGAGGAGCAGTTCTGGGTGCCCTGGTCTGCCCTGGCTCCCCAGCACACACAGGTTTGAGTCTCACAGCTCTGCTGTTGTGGAAGGAGAGGGACAGGGTTAGGGTTGTGGCTGCCCCTGGATCTCTGGAAGTTCAAGGCCAGGTTGGACGGGGTTGGAGCAGCCTGGTCTGGTGGCAGGTGTCCCCCCCATGGAAGGGTGGAATGGGATGAGCTTTACAGTTCCTTCCCACCCAGAGCAGTCTGGGGTTCCATGGGGGCTGATGTTTAAAGGCAGCGCAGGTGCAGAGGGTCTCGCTGGGGATTCTATTTGGCACAGGATCTCATCCTGGGAAGTGACTGGTGGCACTTCATGGCTCCTGTTAACCTGTGCTGAATGTGTCTGCACAGATCTTAATAACACCTGCATTAAAGCTCAAGGGGGTTTGGGGGAGAAATTTCTCAGCCCTGCTGTTTGCAGCTGGGTCCCCAGAACCTCTACACGTCCTCAGAGGTGCACAAAGAGCTGCCTGTTCATGGATCCTTTCCTGCACTCCATGCTCCAACTCCATTCAAGCTTTTCTTGTGTGGAAGAGTCTCTGTGATCTCTCAGAGCTCTGCTGGTGCTGCAGTGCTGCAGGAGTTGGGGGTGAGCTCAGATTGCTGCAGCTTCCCAAGGAAGGACTTGCCATCCCTTCCCATTAAAGTCTTTTCAGTTCCCTGCCTCTCTGTGCACAGCAGATGATTATCTTGCAAAAGCATTCTGTTATTTTTTTCCCCCTGTGTAGTTCAAATTATCCTTTCCTAAGTGCATTACCTGGCATTTGTCTGCACTGAACTTCATCTGACTTCATGCTGTCCATCCACCTAGCTTTGTTAAATGTAATTGAAATTGAGTTTGGGCTGGGGGAGGCCTGGGGTTGATGTAGCAGAAAAGCAGTGGCCTGTGCTTCCAGGACTAAAGAAATACTGTGAGCTCTTGCAGTTGTTGAGTCCTGTTAAATCCAGTTGTGTTCATGTTCCAGTGAATTAAGTGAACATCAGAAAGGAAAAGGCAGGGCAGAACCTCTTCTGTGCTATGCCAGGCTTAAAACCAGAATAACTGAATAGCCTTCCTTGCGTGGATTCATGTTTCATGTGAGGTCAGAATCTGTCCCTTGGAAATTGTCTGGAAATGACAACTTTCTGTAGCAGGAGCAGGCTGAGAGTGCAAAGTGGGGATTGCTCTCTCCTGTCAGAGGACACAACCCCTAAGGGTTCAGTGCAGCCTGAGCAGGGATCTGGACACAGTTTTCTCATTAAGAGAAGCAGTATCTGCTTCTGAGGACTTGAGCAAGTTCATCTACACAGATGAGCTGGTTACAATTTGCTCTGGTTGATTCATTGCTTAATTTACTCCGAGTAACAGGCTACTCATAAGTTAACTCTTAATAGGAATATTGGGGTAAAAATCCATAAACTGCTGTTAAAATGGAGCTGCTCCTGGTGGGTAAATGGCACAGCCCAGTCCAGTGCAGTGGGGGACTGCACTCAGCAACCCAGGCAGCACTTGTTCAGCCCTTGCTGCTAAAGCCTTCTGGGGTGTGAGGTGACCCAAGGGTGAGAAGGACCCAGATTTCCCTTTGGAGAGGAGAACTCAACACTGTTACCTGGGGCTTGCATATGGGGTGAATGAAATGATGTGTACACGTTTTGTTTTGGGTTTTTGGTTTGGCTTGAGTTTTTTTTGCTAGGACTCCATCAGAAATAAATGCAGAATTCAAATTCTCCCCACTGCAGGCATTTCAAAGGGTGCCCCTCTAATCCCGTGCTTCTCCCCATAGGAACAGCAACCCTAAATTGCCTGCTCAAATGCTGTGATCAGCTTGGCACTCGAATTTGGGTAGTGGGATGTTGAATCCCCTTGAAACTCCTTGAATCTGGAATTTTCAAGCCTTACAGCCCCACAGTGAGGAAGAGGCTGTGCCATTGGGCTTTTTTTTGCAGAGTAGACACCAGAACTGGGGCCAGGTTTGACCAGGGATCCAGAGATGAAGCAGAAGGACTGTGGGGGATATTCTGAACATCTCCCTGCTGTTCCCTGCCCTGCACCTTTCCTTGTGGTGGTGCTTTGAGCATCTGCTCCTCTCTCTTTTCCTTGTGTCCCTTTTAATGGTTTGTTGTTGCCTTAGTGGGGTTTTCTCTGCCTTCAGAGCCTGTGACTCTCACAATGAACAGCTCCAGCATCCCCGTGCAGAACCAGCATCTTCAGGTAGTGTTTAGTGGCAATTAAATTAGTTTCTCCTCCCCCACCCTGCCCTTTGGTCACGTGAATCTAAAAAGGCTTTTATGGGGGTGAGATGCAGGGGGGAAATTAAAAGGGTTCATAAAAGTGAATTTTAAGAAAAGCCTAATGAAGGAAATGAACCTCCCCAGAGATCAAAGCTGAACCTGCTGTGCCAGTGCAGAGACTTTCAGCTTTTTCTTATGTTTCCACTGGCATGAAAGCAACATGCACAAACATTTCTTCCAACAGCTTTAACTTTTAAAGTCCTGTGGGTTTGGCATTAATGGCCTTTTTCTGCTTTGTCCAGTGCTGGGGTTCAACTGTTTCATGGGACATTTGTGTGATGCCTCTTCACTTCTGGAGAAGAGCTGGGCATCCCCATGATCCTCAGATCCAGCAGAACTGGTGTGGCTCCTTTGAGAGCCAATTCAGCTCTGCTTGGCTTTGTGGCTTGCTCCTGCCCCTCACTACAGTGAGAGAAATCACAGAATCTTTTAGGTCAAAAGCCCTAAATGCTGTCCCAGGTAGGAGATGTGAAGGCAATGCCCCTCTGTTCCCCTGCTCTGCCCCATGAGGGGGATGGTATTTGAAAGGGGAAATGGCCAATCACCTGCTCCCAGCAAGTTATAGAAATGCTGCAAAGTCTTAAAATTCCATTTTCCTTAAATTAAAAAAATAGGGGGCTCTCAATAGGCTCTGAGGGGGATGGAAATGTTGACTGAGTTACATGGAGGGGAAGTTCCATTAATCATGGAAAGCAAAACTGAAGGCTCCTAATATTAACCAATTTTTGTAGGCCAGACTCCCCATACCTGTAATTTTTCCATTACACATGTAATCTCCTCTCTGGAAAAGGTGAGGATTGTTTAGCATCAATTTTTTTTTTTTTTTTTTTGGGGGGGTGGGGGGGTTCGTTGTGGATTAAAGCCTGGATGGTTCAAATTTGTCAGGGGCTGGCTCTGGTCTCCTCTCCTCATCTCGTCACTTGTCGCCCTTGCACAGGTCCCAGGGCTCTTACTTTTAAAGTGTTTCCATGTGTTTGGGAGGAGAATGGGAACGGGGCTGCAGGGAGAGCCCTGTGCACTCGCAGCTTCCCCGAGTGCTAATGAGGAACACATTGGCTCTAAGTGGCTGAGTGGAGCAGTTTAGCAGGAACAACAACTCGCACGCAGCCTTATTTATTGCAGGCCTGTTTCTCCCAGAGAGGGAATGTCAACCTGGATTTGGTTCACCTAATCTTCCCTGAAAGTACCTGGAGATATTAAGTGACCACCTACTTGGCTGCTAGGCTTGGGTTTAAAAGCAGATCCTGCTTCTATACCAAAGCAAATTGCTCCCAGGCATTGTGGTGGCTGTAGGTCATGGCTGTAGAGCCTAGGCTTGGTGTAAAACCTTTGGAGCTGAGCCTTTTGTTGGAATTGGAGGTGGTTTTGCCATGGTTGGAGTGCTGCTGGTGCTGGATTGATGGCAGGGGTGGGAGGGATCATGTCACAGGGAGGTGATTCTGAAGCTGCTCCAAGAGAGCTGGCCCAGAGTATGGTCTTCCCATAAGCTCGTCCAGGAGGAAACAGAGCTTTCCTCATGTCTGCATGTCAGGAAACAATGCTTCTGGCTTCCACAGGAGCCTGTCTGAGCACGGAGGTGGGGAAGGAAACAATTGGGACCCAAGTCCAAACTCAGTGATGTGCGCCCAGACTCGGGGAACATCATGGACTCGTACACACCCACGAGCAGAGCTTGATTTGTTGCCTTGGAGCAGGAGAAATGCTGCCTGAGTGGCCAGAAGGGAGGATTTGTTCATGGCCCAGCACAGGCTGCATTGATTGGGCTCTGCCATGGCTCAGCCCCAGCTGGCAGCTCAGCCCTGCTCAGTCTCTCAGGGGGACAGGGAGAGCATCAGAAGAGTGAAAATGAGAACTTGGGGCTTGAGCTGGAGGTTGTTTGGTGGTAAAGGAAAAGCTGGCAAGCAAAGCAAACCAAGGAAATCTTTTCTCAGTCCCCAAGGGCAGGAGCTCAGCCATGCCAGGAGAGTTTGGCTCCATCATGAGCAATGGTGGCTTTGGAAGACAAATTCCATCACTCTGCACATCCTCCTCTTCCTCCTTCCCTGGCTTTATGTGCTGTGCTGTGGGATGACCCTTGGATCAGCTGTCCCAGCTGTGTCTCCCCAGCTCCTTGTGTCCCTTCAGCCTGCTGAGGTGAGAGGCACGAAAGTCCTTGACTCTGTGTAAGCCTTTCTCACCAAAACATCCCAGAGTTACCAGCACTGCTTGCGGCACAAACCCAATCACAGCCCATGGCAGCTGCTGGGAGGGGAATCTGCTGTCCCAGCCCAAAGCAGTAGGTTCTCCTTCATCTCAAAGTTGGGAATACTGAGTCCATATCCTGCTCTGTGCTGGGCTCTCCATGGCAGAGCTCTCCAGCAATAGTCCTTGCTTAACACAGAAACCAAATATAAACTTTTCCTGCCTGCCCTTCACTCTCAATTTGTGGGAAAAGCTGGAGATGCCAAACCATCTCTCCTCTGCCACTGAGGTCCTTCCAGGAATCTGCAGTGCTATTGAATTTGTCCCAATGAACTTTGTTACACTTTAAAACTCCAGTTATTGAATCAGCTTTGTAATTAGTTACCTGATGGGAGTCATGATTATCCATGTACCTCCTAATTGATTGAAATACCTTTGCACTGTGCCTTCTCTGCTGTCTTTCCACCCACCCAGCTTCAATCAAAGCTGTGATGGAAACACTTTGTCTGTTACAGCACTGACCAGGTAGCAATTAGCTGGCAGTAACTGCAACCTAAAAACAGTATACGGCTTTAAAGGAGGCTTCTTCAAGGTGAACAGAAGAAATTTTTAAAGAGTGAAATTTTTTTGTTGAAAGGCTGAGCCAGCTGCTTCAATAGTGCAAAATTGACATTGCTCTGATTTACCCTGGCTGAGAACTTCACCCTCTGCATTAAATTACACAAATTGCTCTGAATATTGCAAACTACAGTCAATCCCTTCCTGCCAAAGGATGAGCTCATGATTCCTCACTTCTCTTGTGAGGGTTATGATGACCTAACCAGGACTGAAGATGCGAGTTTTTGCAGCATCTTTTGACTGCTGCTCATAGCAGGAATGGTGACTTGTCTGAAAACCAGCACTTTATCAGCAGTGCTGTGGGAATGACAATTCCTTTGTTCCTCCTGGAGCTGGAGGAATCTGTATGTGAGAGCAGGATGGGGTCTAAAGGCCAAATCCATGAGTGCCTGCTCGGGTTATCTGGTTGGTAAAAGGTTATTTCTGATTCTGTGCTCAGCCTGTTACCTGTTATTGCTCCCCCAGGGGCTGCTGGCCCCCACTCTCACCTGGGCAGGAGTTTTGTCCCTGCAAAAACTCCTTTATTTGCCTCTCAGACCTTCCACTGCTTCTGCAGGGAACAAGGGAGCCAAGGCAAAGCCATCACCTCGCTCGTGCTGAAAAACCTCGGGGTGAGGGAGGAAACAGGCTCAAACTGAAGCAGATGCTATGGTGGGAACAATTACCTGAGAGAAACTCTGGGAGGGAGTGGAAGAGATAATGAAACACCTAGGGATTTGGGAGTCAGCTTTCCAAGGAGCAGGGGGGTTAGCAGTTTAGAGCTGGAGCTTGCAGCTGTGGTGAGAATCAGCCTCCCTTTCTGCTCCTCCTTTTTCCCCATTTCCCACCCCCTGGGCTCAGGAATGGAGGAGAAAGTGGCATTTGGAGCAGGAGTCATGTTGCCAGTGCAGAACCAGGGCTGCAATGGTGCTGGAAATGCAGCTTGCTGAGCTCAGCTGCTGCCTGCAGCAAAGGCCAGGAGCAGAGTGATGGCTGCAGAGGGACATCCCTGGGTCCTGACCCCCCACTTCCTCCCTGCCAGAGGGGGAGTCGCTGTCACCAGCCCCAAAACAGCCTGAGCTCTCTGTGGATGTGAACCTGATGGCCCAGGAGAAGAAGAGCAGGATAGGTGCCCAGAAACCACCCAACCATTGGTTCCCTGGAGCCTGAGGCTTGGCTGGTTCCCCTCTCCCTTCTCCTGCAGGCACTCCTGTTCCACCAGCGCCTCGGCAAGGGCCCCAGCTTTGTTTCCAGTTCACCTGCACGGCTCCCAGTGCTGTTGAAGGGAATTTAGCATGTGTTGACAGCATCTGAGCTGGGTTGGTAACACTCTCTGGGCTTCTGGAGCTGTCCTTCCAAAAGCCCACTCTTGGGGCTGTTTCTGTTCAGCCCAACAACAGAAACAGAGTTTGGATGAATCTCCATCCCTGCAGAACACCCTGAACTGCTCAACAGGAGTTGCTGTGGGGGGTCAGGCAGCATCAGTAGCAGCCACCCTTGCAATGCACCTGGAAGGAAAAACAGGGACAAATTTTGGCAGTGGGAAGCCCTCAATAGCTTCACTTACACCTTGGAACCTTCTTCCCAATTTGGTTTAAGGCTCATTTCTTCTGAGCTTCAGTTCTTCCTGTGTCTGAGGGTAGAAATGCCGACTGCCAGGGAGTTGGGCACTGCAGCCTCTCCTCTGCCACCTTGCTGTGAATTTAGATCCCAGTTTGGAGGTTTGCTAGTATTGGAAAGCTCATTTTCCCAGGGAATTAGTGATTGGAAGAAGGGAAACAGCCTCAGGTTTTGCCTCAGGGAGGTTTGGGTTGGATATGAAGAAAATACTCATTGAAAGAGTGGTTAAACTTTGGAAGGGGAATCACCTGGAAGTGCTCAGAAAACGAGTGGCTGTGGCACTTTGGGATCTGGTTTTGTGGGGGGTTCTGGTCAAAGGTTGGACTCTGATCTTGGAGGTCTTTTTCAACCTTAATAACTCCACTGTCCTGTGGTGCTGCCTGTAGGTAACACTTCCTTTTCTTCCAAACTGTGACTCTTTTGAGCTGCTAAGAGAAGTTTGGAGTGTTAAAGGTGAGAGATGGGCTGTGGCCAGAGGTTAGATGGATTGAGAGACGACGGAAAGCTGGCCAGGAAATAACTGAAACCTCTGGTTTTCAACCTGTGGTTTGTGGCCACTTCTCATGAGTTGCTAAGAGATTTTTAGAGGAGCCTGTCACCAGCATTCAGATATCTCCCTTGTGAGGGAGAAACCTGTGCTTGAGGAATTTGAATAATAACAATAATAATACCAAAACCCACTTCAATACTTCAGGTCTGCAATATGAATTTTTACATAAATCTTGTCAAAAATGTCATGTCTTCAATGCAGAGAGCTTCATCTTGCTTACTGAAAACCCACATAAAACGAGGTGTGTATGCTTTGCTGCTGCCTAGGAATGTTTTTAACCCTTGCCAAGAGGTTTCATAGGCTGTGCTGCCTCTCAGCCAATGTGCAATTTGGCCCAATTCATGCCTGTTTTCTGTTCTCCCATTTTAAATCTAAGCAGAGGCTATAAAAGCCTTATTGGGTGCGTGCTGGAGGAGGTTTGAAATGCTGCTTTCCAGTGCAGGAGATGGCACCCTCATTTTCTCAGCTGTGATTAACTGGGGCTATCACAGGCTCACCTTGGCTCTGGGTAAAATGTGTCCAGTGAGCAGCAAGCACAGGGAGTGCAGCAGCAAGGGCTTCAAGCAGCTCTTTGTTCATTATTTGTTATTGTTTCACCTGCCTTGAAATGGTAATTGCCAGCTCTTTGATTCATGGATCACAGTGTAATTCAGTTCCAATTGTTCCAGGCCTGTCCTACAGCCCCTGAGCCAGGCTTTGGGAGCTTCCCTATCAGCACTTGGCAAATCCATGCAGATCCCCCACTCCTGCTGCAGCCACGTGCCCTCATGAGAGAAAGATACAGGGAAGGTTATCATTGCTAAACCAAGGCATTGTGGTGATTTTTTATTCCCATTTTCCTTTTCTTTTTTTTTTTTCTTTTGAGCTTTGTTATTTAGTATATTTTCTTTAGATTTCATCTTCAGCAAGGAAGGGGCCAAAGCTGCTTTCAGAAAAGCTCTGGTGTTTGCTGACAGCAGCAGCTTTAGGATCCTACCTGCTATTTAATCCATGGATTGAAATACTTTCCTGTACCTGAAATATTTTTTCCATGCTGTAGCAGAAGCAGCTTTAGCTCAGGCTAAAATTTGCAGTTAAGCCAGTGAAATGTTTAGAAATGCTTTGTTTTTACAGTGATCAGGAGCTGCAAATCAGTGTTCCCAGCAGGAGAGAGGCAGTGCAGGCATTGGGGATGGGATTCCCTGGGAGCCACTTTGTGCTTTAGCTGTTGGATAAGCTCGTGCCTGATCCCCTGCAAAACAAACCTCGGTGTTAATCAGAGAGGAACAACTCTGGAGCTGAGCACAACAGTACCAAGCCTGGAAAGGACCTTGAGAAGTCGTGTGATTCACTCTGCTGCTTGGAGGATCTGTGTTCCCCATGTTATCCCTGATATACCTGCTTAAGCTGCTTTTAATTTGTAGTGAGGGACTACTTTAAGAGACTGATTGAGGAGATTTTTTGGTCGTCCTAATATTTCACCCTAATCTCCTATGGATCAAATTAGCCTTGTTATTCCTTGTCCTATCAACCAGGAGCAGAGCAAAAAAATGGGTTTTGTTCCCTCTTGCCCTGTTGAGGGCTGAGGAGAGCTCATTGATCTTTCCCAGGCAGGACATTCCCTGATGGTTCTGCCTTGACGCTGGAGTGTTTTTTATACATTTTATTCAAACTTGCTCCTGTTCCTTGCTTTACTTAAAATGCAGCACAAACACAGAATGTCGCACCTGAGGCAAAGAAATATTCCTCTGCCTTGGTCTCCCTGACCAGGGGAGGATTCTAGATAACCCCGAGAAGGGCCAGTTCAGGTCTGGCCAGGCAGATTTGTGGGATGCTGGATCTACCAAGAGATTCTGATATCACAGAGCACCCTGAGCTGGAAGGGACCCCCAGGATCATCAATCCAACTCCTGTCCCTGCCCAGACCCCCCAACAGCCCCAGCCTGGGCATCCCTGGCAGCGCTGCCCAAACGCTCCTGGAGCTCTGGCAGCCTCGGGGCCGTGCCCATTCCCTGGGGAGCCTGGGCAGTGCCCAGCACCCTCTGGGGGAAGAGCCTTTCCCTGATCTCCAGCCTGAGCCTGCCCTGGCCCAGCTCCAGCCCTTCCCTGGCTCCTGTCCCTGTCCCAGAGCAGAGCTCGGAGCTGCCCCTCGGGAGGAGCTGCAGCCCCCGGGGAGCTCTGCCCTCAGGCTGCTCCAGCTGAACAATCCCAGTGCCCTCAGCTGCTCCTCAGGGGCCCCTCCAGACCCTTCCCCATCCCCCTGTCCCTCCTTTGGACACTCTCTCACAGCTTTCCATCTTTCCTTTGTTGTGGTGCCCAAAACTCCTCCATCACTTGAGGCCACCCCAGCCCAGAGCAGAGCAGGACAATCCCTCCCTGGCCTGGGCAGTGATGCTGTCCCTGATTTCCCCAGGACAGGGATGTCCCTCCTGGCTCCAGGGCACTGCTGTCTCAGCTCCAAATGCCATTGTCCAACAAAATCCTGAGGTGAAATAAGCAAAACAGACATCCAGGGAATCCCCAAAGCCTGGAAGTTGGCAATATTCCTTCATGCACAGAAAACCAGCTCATCCCTATCAGCATTTAAGGTGCTGCTGCTGCACCACTGCATGTTTTTTTCCAAGTTCTGCTGCAGGAGAGCAGATTTGAAGGTCAAGTGCTGCAGATCAATTCGTTTCCAGCCAAGCCAAAGTAATTCTGACGCTGTGGCACAAGAGGGTGCAATAGGTTTGTGATAAAACCTACACACGAGGTAGATTTGTCCCTTCTGCTGCAATGGTGCCAGTGGAGAAGTTTTTTTCCCTGCTAAGACTTGTCTCACAAACTTAACATCCTATTAATTGGTGGAGTTGGAGCTGTGCAAGTTTGCCTCATTATTTTCATGTCCTATTCACTCTGAGTATTCCCATAATTATGGTATTTAAACTCCGTGGGTTTTTAATTATTATTTTTAAAAAATAATCAGAACTATAGTTGAATTATGAGAGTGCCAAAACGAGCCTGGCAAATCGTAATTTTAGTTTGCTGTGTTATAAATCAAAAGCAGACTTGATTTCCCAGCTTGCTGGATGTTTTGTTAACCAGATCACTGCAGCTCTCCTGAGGCCTGCTGTGCCAAGAGCTGTCCCTGAAGGAACAATCAGGCTTTATAAATAGCAGCCTTAACAAGAGCATCGCTGCCAGATGCTGCTGGAATAACTCAGGGGCTCATGCACAAAGGAAATCCCTCAGCTGGGGCAGCTGGGCTCCCTCCCTTACCTGGGACATCCCCCTGCTTGAGAGGTTTCAAAGAAGCTGTGTTGGGATGCCTGTGGATGTGCTCACAAGCTCCTTCCCCTGTTTCTGGGCTTGCCAGCAGCTCCTCCAGACGTGCTCTGGGTTTGCTGCAGAAGTTCAAGAGCTGAGCAGGATCTGTTGCTGCCTCTGGTGTCCTGTAGAATCCCAGAATCACTGGGTTGGGAGAGACCTTCAAGAGCATCGAGTCCAACCCTTGCCCCAACACCTCCACTAAACCACGGCACCGAGTGCCTCATGCAATCTCTTTTTAAACACACCCAGGGATGGTGACTCCACCACCTCCCCGGGCAGACAATTCTAGTACTTTGTCACTCTTTCTGTAAAAAACTTTTTCCCGATATCCAACCTAAATTTCCCTGGCACAGCTTAAGGCTGTGTCCTCTCGTTCTGTCAGTGGCTGCCTGGAGCAAGAGTCCAACCGCACCTGAGCACAGCCACCCTTCAGGGAGCTACAGAGAGTGGTAAGGTCACCCCTGAGTCTCCTTTTCTCCAGGCTGAACACCCCCCGCTCCCTCAGCCGTTCCTCCTAGGAATTGTGTCCCAAGCCCCTTCCCAACCTGGACACCCTTGAGCACAGAGGAGCTGGGCATCCCTCAGCACCACAAGCCCACTTGGAAGGAGCCCTCAATGGTCACCCACATTTACAAGGGGTGCTCCAGCCTCCTGTCTTTCCTAAGGAATCCAGTTTCTTTCTCAGAATCCTTTCTTGTGCCTGTTACCAGTTCTTTTGGCCAGTAGCACTGGCCTTTCTAAGCAATTCAGGTGTGTGATGGACACTGCACTCCAGTTTTTAGGTAGACACTGAGTTTTGAAACACGGGATGTTTCTGCAAGTCTCTGAAGAAGCATTGTTTAAGAAGCATGGGGTACCAAGATCTCTATCAGAATAGAGTCAGAAATGTTGGGTGGTTTGGCTTTCGGGTGAGGTGATAAGGACCCACTGGTGGTTGAAGTCTGGAGTTTCAGAAGCTGGCAGGTGTCTGTCTGACTTTAAAAGACTGAACAGCTCCTGGATGGCCAGGGAAGGAATTTTCCTTCACACTGATGTTCACAGACCAGCATGGCTGACAGGGCAGAACTGTGTCCTGTCCAAAAGCGTGCTCTGGCAGGAAAAGAGAATGGAGGATGAGATGAACTCTGTAGGGTCAGACGAGTCATTTGGGGCCAGTGTCAGTTTTATCTCGTGACTGAAGCGTGGGTAAATACTCTGGGTGAGTGCATTACTCAGGATCTGAGTATCTGCAGAGTTTCCTGCACCTAAAAGTGTCACCCCTTCCCTGAGGCAGCACTTTGGCGTAGAAGATGGAAAGGAAGAGCACCTTGCTGTGGAAAAAAGTGACTCCATAGCATAAGAGTGTTATTCCAAAATTCCTTCTGAATGTGCCATAATATGTGCCAGCTGAATGCCTCTTGCTCTGTCTCACCAAAGACATAGAAATAGAGGGGTTGGGATGGCAAAATCCATTTAAATTTATATACCTCCTTCTCTGGGGGCATCCCTGTGCGTAGAAATCCCCATGTGCTGGAAAATGAGCCCTTTTCTTTCCAGAGAACTGAAAGTTTTCTAGTTATTTTGGTAGCTTTTTTCCCTGATTTATTTGAATGTATTGTGCAAACTGTATAAATTTCTTCTATTTCCTGACTGTGTGCCTCTAATAACTTGAGTTTTCAGATTTCTGGGTAAGGGAAAAAAGGAATCATGGGGGAATTCATCTCTAAAAAGGGAGGATGATGCTGTTTCACATCTGGAGCGGTGTTTGTCAGTGAAATCAAACAGTTTGAGGCTACCTGGTTCCCAGCATGTGGCTTGTGGGGTTCCAAACATGAGAGACACAGTCTATCCCAAGCCACTGCTGCTGCTGTACCACAGGGTGTGTAAACACATCACCTCATGGCTGGAAATATTTGCCTGAGGAACACTTATTTGCAACCCTTAAATACATGCAATAACCACACCTTGTGTTCTGCAGCAGCTTCTGTACATCTCCTGTCTACAGGAGGCTATCAAAAGGCTCAGGAAAACAAATCTCATTTCAGATGAAAGCCTGAAATGAGATTTATAGATGTGTGTACACATTTGGGAAGCTCTAAAGACCTTGTGTGTACTGGGGGTTTCTGGGATCATTTCTGGGAAGCTGCTGTCACCAGCAGTGCTCCATCCTCTCTTACTGGTCATGTTCTGCTGCTCGGACAGACAGGAGCAGGAGTGACCATTGGGGCACCACTGGGCTCTCAGAGCATCCTGAACTAAAAAACAAAGCATTCCCTGCCTAAACTTCACCCCTGTGTTCATAATCAATGTCTCTTGGTGCCATTGCTTGCTTTGGAGCTGGCTCTGCTCTGAAATGGGGGCATTGAGCAGGGTCCTTGGGGTGGGGTTTGTCATCCTGCAGGGCCAAAACAGAGCTGTGACACTTCTGTCGTTGTGCTTTAAGTGTTTGCTTCCAGTGAAACCTTTCACACTGCAGGGCTGGGAGATCAGCTCAGGTGAATTTAAGTCCTTGCTTTCCTGTTTATTTTTTCCTGGTGTTTTTGCCTGTGCAGTTTGCCCACTGCAGTAACCTCCTCAAACATCTGCTATGAGGTGAAATTCCTGAGTGCAGTGCGCAGGGGAGAGGAATTCCATAGGAGGATCCACAGAAACCAGTGCAGGGAATAGCTGGGAGCTGCTGGTGTTTCTGAATAGGAGTTGCACTGAGGAGAGGGAGGAAAACAGACACTGAACTTGTAGCTGCCACAGGCTGAATTGGGCATTACTAAACTGTGTGTCAGACTTCTGCTCCTGGAAAACTGAGCAGGGCAATTCCTGGCATTAGAAAGAGCAAATGCCAGCCCAGCCTATCTCTCCAAACTCTGAGAGCTTTGTGTGTGTGAGTTTTGCAGGGAATTCTGTGTGAGTGAGAAACAGGGGGAAATGTGTTGGCAGCTCTTAATTTCTCACCATTAAGAATTATATATTCAATGAATGGTGTCTAACTCTTTTTTTTTTTTTTTTTTTGCCTTTTCCTAAGTCTTCACAATGCTGAGCTTGAGTGATATGAGCTGGAAAGTTGCTTGTTGTGCCCCTTAGTTCTTAGGAATTGTTGTCATGGTCTGGGAGCTGTGGCCGCTTTCAAATTCTCCTTGTGTTCTACTTTGTCCTTGCCTCTCTTCCTTCAGGCTTGCAGTGCTCTGTCTCTGTGATTTAGGGGTGATGTTAAACCTGTCTGGTTCAGTCTGAGCTGGCACTTTTGGGATGGGATGTGAATAAGGGTGGCTGTAAGAATGTTCTGGGTCTGGGTGCCATCTGTCTTTTGTGGGGAATTCCAGGAGGTTTTCACACCATCGTGCCCTGGGCTGTGGTACAAGAGGCCCCTTTACACCTCTCCCAAACAGCTCAGAGGTGCTGTGACCCACTTCAGGGAGGGTGCAGCTCTCTGGAGCTCGCTGGGAGTGATCCTCACCCTCCTCCAGGGATACAGATGGAAAATGAGCACTCCAAGCACTCAGATTGAGCTGCAACCCTTCCCTTCCCAATGAAATAAATCTGAGACAAACTGCAGAGGTCTCAGCAAATTCTGCTGCATGTGTGGCACCTCAGCCAGAGGTGTCTCAGGTATCTCACCAAGCAGCAGATCTGTTGCCTGTTTCTCCTTTCTTTCAGCATTCCCAGCTCCTGGGACACTTGTTCCTCTTCCACCTTTTGGTTACAGAATTAATCTCACTACAAAAAAGGGTGACTGAGCTCACCCCAGTTTAGGGCTTTGGTCCAGCTGCCCTCTCCAATCTACCTGTGCAGCTGCAGCTCCGACTCTGCTCACCTGCTCTGGACTTCCTGTGCCTTGGGAGCAGAAGGGGGTGGGTGAAAAAAGGAATTTATTTACTAATGCAATCCCCAAGTTCTGCTTCTAAAGGATAAGATGATGGGGGCCATAAAAGTGTATTGACCAGGTGATGCAAGTTTTGATCAGCTCATGGTGGTTGTTCTCTGCTTTCTTCAGACCATCCACCTACTACTTCTACTGCCCTTTAACCCAAACTCCAGCCTTTCAAAGCTCCTTAAAATCCCTGAAGTGTTACTGCACACAGCATTCCTTTATATACAAAATATTCTTAGCTAAAAATACATTCAGTACTAAAATTATACAGCTCTTTCCAGAGAATCTTCCTAATTTCTTTAGATTTAGTACATGTCAAGAAGCAATTTAAAGGTCATCTTATTTCCTCATGTTTGTTTAAAAAGAAGTGCTGAGGGCTAATATTTTGGCAAATGCTTGCTGTGAGTTGTACAATTTGTCCTTGTTTTTTCAGATAATGGTGGGTTTCATCTTGTGGAAGGGAGCAAAATGGAGCTTGATTTGAAAAATAGGGGGTATTGCAAGTCTTGTGCAGATAAGTAAATATAATTCCTGGAAAGGCAAGATGTATTTTGTCAAAGTCTTGAGCAAGTTGGAAAGTATTATCTTTACCAATTTTTGTCTTCCTGCCCTCTTTTTCTTTTTTTTTTTTTTTAAAGCAAATAGACTTTTAAAATGTCTTTCTAATGGCTTGAATTGCTGTTGCCCAACATCTGGCTGCACAGGTGTGGGAGCGGAGCAGTTGACTCCTGGTGGAAGGAGATGTGCATGGAAGTCAGAGCAGGGCGTTCCCAAAGTGAGGAATCCTGCCTTGAACTCCTCTTTACCCCCCGTGTTTGGGGTGCACAGATGTTCCAGGATGTTCCATCCATCTGAGCAGCTGAGGTGAGAAGGGGGGATCTGCCTCTGCTGCTTTGAGTGGCAAGAGGGAAAACCAGGGAATTTATGGACTGGTCAAACCCTTTGCAGAGATGAAGAAGTGGAGGAGTTTCTGCAAATTGCCTGTGCCAGTCCTGGCAGTAGAATAAGACCATGGGCAGTAGGCTGGGGCAGTGAAAGGGCATTTTTTAATGCACGAGTTCAGTGCATTTCAGGGGGTATTAAGCCAAATTCTCCTCTCCTAGTGGATCTGGAGTATAATTCCACTTGTCTTAATGGAGATGGATTCCAGATTTACAGCAGTGCTGGAGAGAAGAGGGAAAAGATTATGCACGGAGTGGGTGGGTCGTGGGAAGAAGCCCCTCCTTCTTTTTTTTCTACCACAGTTTTCAATGAGAATTCATGTAGACAGCAGCTTCCAGCCTGCCAATGCAAATTGAGACAAATTAGGAGGTAGATTAACTAATTATTGTAATGTCACGGTAGCAATGCTGCAGTTCAGGTTGCAGAAGGCTTTCAATTATCAGCTTTATTTTTCACAGTTACCTTTTAATTGGGAACGTATTTGTGGATGAATTAAGGCAAGAAAGCCTCTTGCCTTTTGTTTTATAGTCATTAAAGAGATGCCTCAGTGGGTTTGGGGCTGGAGGGGGAGAGGGACCCTTTGCAGTGATCGGAACAGACGGTAACGCCCCACCAGGGGCACATTTGTAAGGCTGGAAATTCCTTTTTAGACCTCGCGGTGGAATAGGAGTTAGATACACATCTGATAAACAGGCTATTTCCAATCTCTGTTTGGGGAGATGAGAAAGTGAATGTGCAGCTGGCAAGCCCCAGCTCCTCATGTTTCACTGCTCAGAAGGAGACAGTCGCCAAACAAAGGGCCTTAGTGCAGTTATTTTAGCAATAACTAATATACATACCTGTATGTGTATGTATGGCTCCCTCCAGAGCACAGCTGCAGGAAGAAGCTGTGCAAAAAAAGACAGTTTTGTATTTGCAGTGCTTGGGATGGGGCTGAAATTCTCTACATCCCAAAAAACTTTGATGTGTGCTTTAGGTGTCAACTGAATTTTGACTCCTAATGAAAAAAACCTGGTAAATGTTTAATCTGTGTTGAATGCTCTGTTTGAGGGGTGCTGTGGCCTCAAAGACAGATTTTTGTTTAATTTTATTTTTTTTGTAATAACTGTACAAAATCTGTGCTAGAGTTTTGATTCTGTTCCTATGTTGGGTTGCCTTACCTGTGTTCCTTCCTTGACTTATACGAATTAAATTAATATGGCAAGTAGGAACTTTGCTATCTCAGTAGTGTGGGTGTTATATATGTATTCATATATATATATCTGTGTTTCTTGAAATGGTCATCTTGGGACCATCAGTTTTTTCAGGAAAATGGGATAAATACCAGCAGGATGGGGAAAAACTTGTGTGGAGAATGAAATTTCCCTCCAGAGTGGACCCTCAGTGTTTTGTTTGAGTTATCCCAGAGGTTTGGAGGGGCCTTGTACCCCCTGTCAGTTTGAGGAGAGCTGGAGCCTCGGGCTGCCCTGGTGACACCTCTGCAGAATTCCTTTGGGATGGAGCACAGGGAGTTGTCCAAGGTGAATCAGATTATAGGAGATGGAACTTCTATACTTGTCTAGGATTCCTTCTTGCTCTCAGCCCACCCCGTTCTTTTCAAGGCACTGGGACCTGCCCATCCCACCTCTCTGCTGGGTGGGAATTGTCCTGGTACAGCTCAGGGCACCAAGAACTGAAGACCCAGGTAGCCCCAAGGCTGCTCTGAGAGGACACTTCATTGCTGTGTTTTGAGGAACCCTTGCTTTTTCCTCAAGAAAAGAACAAAAAGACTCTAAGCCCCATCCAGGCTGTGCTTGCACTTGAACTGAAAGCATTGAGACCCCTTCGTGCTCCAGGGAGCTTCCCTTTTGCTGCAGTAGGAAGGGCTGTTAATTTAAGTATGCAATTGATATATGTCATCCAAATCAAAACATCTTGCACGAATGTGATTAAATGAAATTCCTCAAGTATGTTCTTGCCATCTGGAACAACTTTCCCATATTTTGTTGTCTCATTGACTTTTCAAAATTTAAGTGAAAATGTATTTTCACTTTTTTTTTTTTCTTCCTTTCTCCTTTGGTAATGCTTAGTTTTTCCTCTCCACTGCACTTCCATAAAAATCTGCAAATCATTTTGGAATAAGATTAAGGGGAGGGAGCCCTTCAAAGTCAGAGCACAATCCTGGTGGGTATTGGAGGCTTCCAGTGCACTGCAGTCCCATCATTGCCTCTGGGAGACTGGGCATCCCTCTGGTTTTAACCCAGGAGTCCTATCCAGTGAATTATCCTGAGAATTCAGTGGGAAGGATGTGTGGCTGCTGTGGTGCCCATGTCCTGGCAGCTGATGCCATTTTAGCCTTAGAGAGACCAGACTGACTTTGTCAGGTCAATGTGGCCTCCAGAGAAGCAGGAGATAAAACAGGAGATAAAGTTCCTATTTGGGATCCCAGTTGCACCCTCCTCATGTTGGACCCCCCTGTTGGGAACAGGAGCCTTCCCAGATCTGCTCTTGTGGAAATCAGGGTCAAAACACCATGTAGGAATTCAGGGCAAAAAATAAAAATTAATTCCTAAATTCATGGTCAACTTCAGGCTTGTTAAGATTTGCTGCAAACAAAAGCTGCCCATGAGATTAAAGCTCAGCTAAGCAGAGGTAAAATCCCAAAGCAGGATTTTGGGTTCCAAAGTTACAGATCACCAGGCTCCTCACTCTTTTTCCCTGATGCATTTAAACACAGAAATAGGGAGAAATTGTTGCACACACACTGCTGAGTGTGAGCTGGAAATGTGCTTCTTCTCAGCTACCCAGCCTGGGATTTTCACATTTCCCTGCATTGTTTCCTTTACGCTTTATTTCCTAATGGTATCTAATTATCTGGCTGGCTTGAGACAATGCACAATTACAGATTTTCAAGTTTGAATGTTTCTTTTTGCTAAGTTTTGCTTTGGATTATTTTCAGTAAAAACCAATGCCCTCCCACTTCCCCAGCTTGGTTTGCCTGGGCTGCTGTGTGAGTGCTCTCTGGAAATAACAAATAAAGACACCCAGCAATCAGTCATTTAAAAGATTTGAAAATACTGAGGGATTCTGGCCTGTAACATAAGCAGCTATTTAAGTACTTTTTCTGTGGCTTGCTACTCCTGATGTGAATAATTTACAGAAATAATAATGAGGGAAGACTAAATAAGGAGAAGTACAAGACATGAAAAGGAAGAAGCCAAAAGTTAGGGTCAGCTGGAAGTGTTTGCAGTTTGCAATGTCTATGGGTTTAGGCAACTAAACATTTAAACCACAAAGTGATGAACAACTGACTTGAGAGTGCTTTGAACCTAATGTAGCCCAATTAACTCTTGTTTGAATTCTAGTCTTGGCCTAAATCTGATCCTGCTGAAGACAATAGCAGCATCCTTGTTGCTTTATTCCTGGACACTAAAAACTGGGCAAGGACTGATGGTATAGATTCAGAAAAATGTTCATTTTTTTTGTGTGGCAGAGGGAGGAATAATTTCCATATCTGCATTAATTTAGTTTTTGGCATTTCACTGCTGCTGGGTGCCAGTGGTGTTGGTGTCCTGGGAGAGATAAGAGGTCGGGGGTAGGTGTGCACATCCCAACCCTGGAGAAGGCCCTTTGGGAAGAGGATTTGCCCCTACAGTGATCAGTGAAGGGGTGCAAGGTGTGTGAGATGGGCTGCAGACCTGTGTGAGGTGTCAGGAGCTCCTGGAGCCATCCCTGCCCTGGGCAAGCAGCAGGGATGTGATTCCCATCAGAGCCACATTTGCCTGGTGAGGAGACATCCTTTGATCACTCCCCAGCCTCTTGCTGAAATTGATACAAATAAGGCAAACATTTTTTGCAAGTCTTGGCCCACTCTCCTGCCTTTGACCCCAGTGGGTGTAGGGTGAGCACTTCTGACATTCCCACTCTCAGCATTCAAGCAACTTCCTTTCTTTTCCCTGGAGCCCTCATCATGGATCTGCTGTGCAGAAAATGATGAGAAAATGTTGCTGTATCCAAGTTCTTGGTGGTGGTGGCAGTGCTGGAGCTGTGCTGGCTTCATGACAGGTCCCACCTTGATCCTGTGAAATTCCCAACTGGGAAATCTCCTTGTGTCCCTTAAATAGAGATAGCCATGGATGGCTTAATTAAAACATCATTTACTGCTTGAAGTCTCCTGGTTTTTGGAAAGCATTCAGCCAGTTGGAGTAGTGAGTTTTCCTGAAATCCTCACTGGGAGGGGATTCCTCAGGTTTGGGGCAGCTGTGTGGCAGTTGTTGGCTTGTGAAGGTGGATAAGGGGCAGTTCCGTGTTTGATTAAAGCAGACTGAACTCTCTGTTCTCAACCACAGCAGTCACCCTCACCTCCCTATAAAGCTCTTGAGCAGTTCCCTGTTCCTGCACCAGTGATGAGAAGATAAATTTAAAAATGCTGGAAGATTTAGGGGAGCAGAATTGTTGTTCTCTAGCCAGTCCTGCTGCCATGCAAGTGCCTGAATCCTAATAAATAATAAATTTCCAATTGCCATGTCCCCCTTCTCTGCCTTCCCCTCGAGTGCCTTACTGAAGAACTCCATGGAACAGGAAAATACTGTGCAGCATAAAATACTTATTTACAGACTTTTAAAAACCAGGTTCCATATTACAGTTCCTAAATTGGGAATTAGGTGGCTAATGTTAAACACTCACCTTTAAATCTCTGGCCTCAATGGACAAGCTGTAGGTTATTTTTTTGTTTACTTTTTAAGCTGTGGGCAGTTTCAGTGGAATTCTGTTTACCTGCCTGGCATCCTTGATGAAATAGGATGGCAAAGCCAAAAAAGGCAATAAATGTCCCATCATTTGAAGGGTGACATCAGCAATGAATGGTTTTCCATTTAGGAACTTGCACAAATGCCTGTTAGCGGTTGTTTGGCAGCCCCTGTCAAGCAGGCTCTGGGTCCATGTGGTTATAGTTGTCATAGTTCTAGATTTATTATTCCCTTTTTTAAAGGAATGTTATTTTGTAATCAAGTGGAGCACAGGCAGTATTTCTAGGTTTAGATATTTAAATTATTTCTTTCTCTAAGACTTATGTACACTTTCACCTTGACCAAACTGACCTCTTTTATCAAAATTCCCTGAAAAGCTGGGGAAATTCTAGCCCAGAGCTCAGTCTCAGCTTTACAGCTTCATCATTCTGCCAGACAATGTTAAGCTTTCTAAGCAGCACAAGTAGCTAGAATTTCCCTGTCAGCTCCTATTATAAGAACCTGATTTTAGTTGATTATAACTTTGCCAGACTTGTTCTGTGGAGCTGACGTTTTCCATACTTGATTCTCTTTTTTTTGGTAAGCTGTAGTTAATATGGCTCATCTGTCTCCTTGCAAGGGAGGGAGCTGGAAAATACCCTGTGTTGTTCATGTGGTCGTTTTTGAACTGGCAATTTTAGAAGCAGGGATTTTCCTGGTATAAGGAATTAATTCAGATGTCAGCTTTCTCATTTTACATGGCACTGGTGACTTCAGGAGCTGGAAGCTGGGGCTCAGAGTATTTCTGTTTTGCTGGTGTAGAGGCTTAGCCAGTTTCTGAGGGGGCCAAATTCTGGTGTGGCTGCTGCTGTTGTAGAATATCAAATTTTTATCGTGCTTGACTAAAGAACTTCAGCCTTATTTAAAGTTTTCACTTGAACTTTGGATTTTAAAGGTTTGGGCAGGAATCTTATCTCTTGATTATTGGGTGTAAAATATGAAAGCTGGATTTTGTGTGTGTGTGTGTGTCTTGATGTAGCCAAGTAATAAAGAGTTTATGGCCATAATCATGATCTTGCTTATAAAATGTATGTGCTCTTAAATCCTTTTTGTTTTTGAGTACTTTTTGTCTTGACTACGTGTTTTGGTGTTAGACAAATCCACTTTACATGTCTAGTAAAAGCTTGAGAACAGCACCCTGCCTAGAACAATTCTGAAATGGATTTGAACCATATTGTGTTTACTTCTGTCTCTAGGTTTTATTGCTGAATGCAAACACTTGTGAAAATGCAAAGCAGAAATAAGAAGGAAGTGAACTTATTTGAACTTTCAAGAAAGGACTTAAACCCCATTTCACTTATATAAAACGTGAGATGAGTGCCCAGGTCTGTTCTGATGCCATTTGGACAAATGTTCCTCTCCTTAATCACAGCAGAGATCAGCCACCAGTGCTTTGTGTGTAAACTCTGTGCACCAGGGCTTACACTGAGGGTGAACTTGGGGGAATGATGTTCCTGGTCATAAAGCAATTAACCTAATGAGTCCTGGAAGAGGATAGAAGAGAAGGGGGATGTCCTTTGGCAGTCACCATCCCAGCTCTGTACATTATATGAAATGCTGGCTTTGCACCACACAGCTTTGCTCTTCCACGGTCGTCCCTCCACTGTGCTCTTTAAAAGCTGAGAATAATTTATCTTAGCATATGTAAGTTTATTTTTTATGTAATTACATGTACCATCATGTTAACTTTGTGCAAAGGTTGTGCCTATTGTCCTTAGGAAACCAAAGTGATTATCATTGGTTTGTTTTGTTACACAATTGTTTAAATTATAATAAGTTACCATCATTGTTTCTTGAGTCCAGCTGTGTTTATGGATTAAGATCTACTGACTCAAATATTTACAGTGTTCCAAAAATTATGAGAACATGCAGTGCTGGGGGTTTTCCATATGCTGCTTTATTTGACTTAGAGAGCTCTCCATCACAACTGGAAAAGGAGCCTTGATCCAGAATAGTTTTGTAAGAGTCGGGTACCTCCTGTGTCTGCCCAGCCCATGCTGTTTGTCACTGTGGTGGTGTGATCAGGCAATTCCAGGTTTCCAGATCAGATTTCTGCTGGTGACGGGTATCGAATTCTATGGAAAACGTGCCTCAGCTGGGGGCACAGACTGAGCTCTTGAAATCTGGCTAAAGCCAGTGATAACCACACCAAATTCTAGCCCCAGACCACTCCAGTTTAAATCTCTTTTTGTGGGTTCCCTCCTCCTGGAAGGAGTGTATGTGCAGGGATGTGCAGTTCCTGCCCTGGGGCAGCTCCCAGGCAGTCTGGGGGGTCTCTGCAGAGGACATTCGTGTGTCTGAGTCAGACCAAGAGTTGCTTTTACATCCCTGCTGTCATTACAGGCCAGGAACTGTTGTTCTTCATACAGGAGTTGTGTTTGTGTGTCCGCAGGGGAAGACCAAGCCCTCATGCCTTGAGCCCTGAGCTGTGATTCAGGACCGTGGCTCAGGGCAGGGAAATGCTCTGCACACTGAAGTCTCTCAGATTTGAGCACGTGCTCATAAAACCCACATTTAGTGCTGTGTTTGCCTTCAAACACCTCCTGGGACAGGCTCTGAGCCTGCTGCTCCTGAAGCCGTGAGCCAACCCCAAATGGCAAGAGAGGATTAGGGGGAACCTTTCCCTCTGGCTTTTCTGGATCTGCTGCAGAGCTGCTGGGCTTGGCCTCTGTAGCACTGAGCTCCAGCTCCTGCTGGTGATGCCTTGGAGTGGCTCCCTAGAACAGAGGCTGGACAGAGTTAGAGAATAAAGTGAATATTTATTAAAGGCTTTTAACAGATACACCCTGGGCAGTCAAAGTCTCCCAGAGGCTGCACCCAAGATGGACAGTGGTCATGAGTTTTTCAGATTGATTTAAGTTTGGTCTATTTGCATATCAGGGATTAATTCTCCAATTACAACTTCAGGTAATGAAGTCACATTTCCCCAGTTTGCTCCCCCTGAATTAACTTTTGTTTATACTTTTGGGGCCTGAGGCTGTGAGGTGTCCTTGGATCTCAGGCCCAGAGGGATTGTTCTGTCTGACCAAAGTGTGAAAACAGTAACTACACTTTATATGGAGTTTAGAGCTATGCACCAATGCAGTACAGGATTTGAAAAATATAAAAACTAAAATTTTAAGGCATCACTGACAGCAGGTTAATAAATATGTGTGGCCACCAGTCAGTCACCACAGCAATCCCTGAGCTTCAGGAGGGAGAGGAGGGGACGTGAGGGGTCGCTGTCCTTCTGCTGTGTTCCTGCTATAAATAGAGCAGAGTGAGTTTGGTGGAAGGGTTGAATCATCAGATCTGGTCCTGCTCCTTGAATCCGCCCTGTCCAGGCTGTGGGCTCCTGCTACTTCCATTGCACACAACATATCTCGTGTTATTTTGGCACCTCCTTTGTGGTTCTTTTGTCTTAGCTGTAACAAACTTCCCATCATTTTCCTGTCATTTATAAACACGAGCTGCTAAAGAGCAAAGCTGTCATGGGAAACAGATGAGATGCATGCCCAGCTTTCCAAGACTCTGCCCCAGCATCAGTGTTGTCACTCAGATGGCACCAGAGTCTTGTAGATCCTTGCACAGGTGGCTTTTCCATGTCCTGCTTCCACATCAGTTTTTAAATTGAGTTCAGGTGACCAGGGTGGTCACTGTTGTGTAGCCTTTGTGTGTCCCAAGGCTCTTGCACGAGGTCGTACAAGTGTCTGGGCTTTGCCTTCAGGTCTGAAACCACAAATATCTTCATTAGTGTGGGAAACTGACTTTTTTTTCCTCCTTTTTTTTTTTAATCTCTCCTTTTTATGTACTTAGTCTCAACTGTTTTGCCACAAATTGGTTCTTCTTGACCCCCTCATTTGATAACGCCTCCGTCACGAGCAAACCCATAGAAGCAAAATGCTCTCCTGGTGCTGGTAGCCAGACCAGCTGTGCACAGCCTGGGAATCTCAGATTCTGGGCTGTGCCCTGTTGAAGGATCCCGGTGCCTTTCCCAGACCTGTTTCTCTGGTTTTCCATGTGGGATCTCCTAGGAATCTGTCACTGGATCTCCTGACATGCATGGTGGGATCTGTTTCACGTGCTCAGCTCATTCCTGAAGTTAGGCAAGAGTTAAGTCTTGTCTAGAAAGGAGGCCTTGTGGTATTTTGTTTCACTAATAACACTGCAAACCCTGGGTTCTGTCTGTCTGAGGGTTTTTAAAATCTCATCTTATTGCCTGTAGTGGAATAAAAGTTATTCCCTTGTGCATTGGGAATATCACTAATGGAGCTACAGGCACTTTATATCCCCCTGTACCTTGCTGAGAAGTCACCTCATTGTGTCTGCCTAATTATAGAGTGAAACACAATCCTCCGTCTGTCTCTATTGTTAATCACCAAGTTTGGATTAAAATATTAACCCAAAGCATGGAGTTGTATAAGTATGAAAGCAGCATGAAGACAAAGCAAGAAAGCCATCTGTTCTCTCCTTTTCTTCCCTGGGCATATGGAGGCTTTTTTTTTTTAATGCTGAAGTCCACATATTCCCCCTGAGATGTTTGTTTTTGTTTCAGTTATACTTAATTTTTTAATCACCAGTGTTTGTGTGGCTGTGTAGGTGTGAATATCAATGTAGTGATACAATGGAAGGTGGAGCTGATGTGCTCAACAGCTGTGCTCCGACTTTTTTGAAGACCCCAGGCTCAAGTGACCAAAATGTTTTCACTGTCTCTGGGGCTTTGTTTTTGGTGAGTCTTTGAAAAACTGCAAGGTTAAACTGAGTAAAAAGTAACGTCAGCTCCTTTTCAGGTTGTTCAATATTGTTAGCAGTGGTACCTTGTGTTTGGAGGCCAATAAATGTACTGAAGGGGCAGTCATTTGGAGGATATTTTTCAGCAATCTTGAGGCAGCTATTCTATTTGTCATATGGACAGAGAGAAGTGTCTTTTTCCCTGTTTAAAACCACATCTTTAACATTGGGGGTTGCAGTAATTGAAGCAAGTAGAAGACCCTGACAAGTGGTCACAGGCTCCATCCTGCAGATGTACAAACATTCACAGCTTCAGCCTCACCAGAGCAGGTCTGAAACCAATCCCTGCCCCACTCAATTTCTTCTTCCAATTTAATTTAATTCCCAGTGATGGATATGATTTTCTATCTTAGTGCCCTCTCTAAGAGTGGGCAGCAGGCCTTTTCCAGAGGTGCAGGAATGTGCAATTTGTGAGCTTTTGCTTGCTAAACTGACAATTTCCAGAAAAAAAGGCTGTGATGAAACAGAGGCTAGGGGCTGACGAGTGTGGAATAGATAAAGGGGAAAGTGGAATTCTGAAGGAAGGGAAGAGGAAGATGTGAGTATTGTTAGCCCTGAGCCTGATCCTGGTGACAGCCACTGTGGTCATGTGAGAGAAGCATTTCACAGGGGTAAGCAGGGCTGGAGGTGTGAACAGTCCAGTGTTCATTAACATCAGTAGCTATAATGTCTATTTTTTGCATATGGTATTAAAAATAAAGACTGTTCTTGTGAAATCTGCACCTTTCATCTGGGGGATTACAGAGAGAAATACCAGCTTAACACTCCAGTAATTATCCAGCACACTTTTATTTTGCTGATTAGAGCTGTGAAACTTCTGAAAGTTTGCATCAAATTTGACTTGTTCATTAAATCTCTGCTGGAACCACGGCACAAGTCAAACCTGAAGGTGACAGATGCAGCAGCTCAGCTGTGCTTGCGTAAAGCTTGTTTGGCTCACCTGGATGGTATCAAAGGGTGTGTGTTTATTAAAAATATGGATATTTTTAACCCTGATGAATGTGTGAGAAACAAGCAACTTGAAAAAAAGAAATTAAAAAAGCTATTTTGGATCATTCACTTAAACCTGAACACTAATGAGCATTATCGTGCCAACAGTGCAGATGAGATAGAAGAGAGAAAAGAAAATAAGCTATAAATATCTGTGATAATTCTCTAAACCCCTGTTTTTATCAAGTTGTAGTGGGTGAACGTTTGACCAGCAGTTCTCTGTGAACATGAGACAGAAATAGCATTCATAGAAATCTCAGATGATAACACATCACTAGCTTCATTGTATATTTTCCGTTTCATGGTGACTACAGAGGACCAGAGTCCACAAAACAGTCTGTGCTCATACAAAAGGCACCCCTGTATAGCAAATGAACAAAATGTTCTTGGATCAAACTCCAGTTTTTATTTTATTTCTTTTTTAGGCCAGAAAAAGTTATTTGAATGCTCCCACAGCTTTCCTCTTCACCTCTTGTACTGTTACATCCTCTGACATCATACTGTGCTTCCAAGGAGAAGTTTATGGTGTCACGAAAAGGGGCTCAGAAGTTCAAGACGTTGTGACACTGAGAGAAAGTGTCTGTATGTTTTCAAACATTATGGAAATTGTGAGCGTGCGTTCCAAAGCTGTCAGGAATATAGGCTTTGAAAAGATGAATGCCTGTGTGGGATTAACTCCTCATGTTACACACGGACTCTGGAGTGCGTTGTTTTCTCCCACTGCTCTCTGGAGCCCAGTATCTCAAATGGAATCTGACACACCACACCAGATGCTGAATGGGGCCTTTCCAAGCTGAGGTGTGTGTGTTGTGTGTGCTGAACGAAATCTCTGCAGACCCACTGTGTGCAGGCCTGATGGGAGCTGTCCTGGGAGATATTCACCTGGCCCTGCCACAGCTCAGCCCAGTGTGTGCTGGTGCTAACAAATGTTTGGGGATGGGTCCCTCCTCCCCCTGCATCCCAGTCACCCCAGCTGAAACGTCCTGCTGGTGTGGAGAGCTGGGTGTGCACATGGAGAGTGTTTCTAGGAAATATTACATAAAGCAGTTCCAAAAAAGAGACAAGCATAGGAAAATGATATTAATTCTATCCCTAAAGCAGATAAAATCCATTTCATATGTTATTACTCTTCTTTTTAAGAGAGGAGAAGCGAATCATTCTAGCAGCTGTTTGTGCTATAAAAATCTGGCGCTGTGTATTCCTGGTTAACACTGAACAGCAGAGCTGCTGCACAGCCCAGGACTCTCCAGATTAGCTCCAAAGTCAGGTTTGCCTGGATAGCAAACAAGAAACGCTCCACTAACATTGGCCCTCGCTCATTCGGAGTGCAAATGACAAGTCAAGATGAGCATAACCAGCTATGACACAGATCTGGCTTGGGCAGGAGATGTCCCATCTTGGAGAGGGCCAGGAGATGAAACTCCACAAGTTTAGGCAAAGGACTGACCTGGTGGGTGGCAGAAGGCTGGCAAAGCTCCCTCCTTCATGTTTGACACAAACATTTCTGTGGCTCCTCTGTGCAGAATTTTTAGGATAAGAAAGGAGGAGGATGGACGATGGTGATTTTTTTTTTCAGTGTTCTTACACTGCTGTTTCGGGTTCTCATCAAACTGAGCTGAGCCCCATATTCCACCCTCTGCCACCAGGAACTCCTAAACACTCTCAGTTCACTGATATTTGAGCAGTGCAGTGTTTCTGCCATGTTCAGTGTGGCACTGCATGAATCTGTCAGCTGGTGATGTTGAGCTGTCTGTTAGGCTGTCTTCTAGATAAAGTGCTGTTAACACATCATCTTTTAAAGCATGAGCCTCTCCCATGGCACTGACAGGTAATATATACTTCTTTCCCTGGATAAAAAAAAAAAGCCTTTTCCGTTAGCAATGACTTGCTGATTGCCTATTTATTTTCACAAATCTTCTCATGTCAAAATATTTTGATAAAAGTCTGGCCCACATTAAATAATCAAGAAAATAATTACTGCTTCCAATTTTATTTAATTTTTGACTGTCAAATAATCTAACAAGCTTATTTTTAGATCTCAGGAATGCATCTTTTAAGGTGCTGCAGTGAGTGAGCAAAGATGGTTTGTACTCTGGTTGGGGAATGGAGGGAAGGGGCTGATTCCCAAGCCTGGCACAGATGTGGAATGAAAGGGAGAGAAGGAAGGAATACTTTGTGTGCAATCTTGACCCAGCAGCATTGGGTTAATGATCATAAAGTGGCAGCCAAATTGGTTAATTAGCGAATAAGTGCCTGCTGTTTGCATCTGTCTCATTAAGTCTGAAGAATAAAGCTGCTGAGGAGAGGGATTGAGTAAGGTTTGGGGTCTGGGCTTCTGGAATTGGTTCTTCAGTTGTTGACTGACTTCTGGGGTTGCTGTGTGTCTTGTTTTGTACAGGGTCAAGCACTGACCTGTAAAATGTAAAATATAAAATCTATTTATCCTTGGTTTGATATGATGGTCTGAGCCATTACTGTGAAACCTCTTCATTTGAACACACAGCAGGAAATTCCTGGATTTATGGCAGTAATGTTGGAAATGCAGGGAATAGGATGCAGAGAGGGAGGGAGGTAAGGTAAGGCAGGATGGTGAAATTGCAGGTTAAGGGCCTGATATTTAATGGAGGGTGTGGGTTGTTGACACAAGGCTTTCGACGCTGTCCCCAAATGTCTGCCAAGAGTGAAACCCCCCCCTCCAACACAGCCTGGCACTTCTGAGACTGGTGGGATCACACAGATTGTGTGAAATAGCCAGGATGGGATTTACAGGGATAGGCCTGAGTGGATGGACTTGAGAAACCAAAGTGCTTGGGATGACTTGTTTTCTTCTTTGTTTTGTTTTTGTGGCTCTTTTTGTTTTGTTTGTTTTGTTTTGTTTTTCTTGAAGGTGAAAATGAGTGAGAGAGAATCTGCCCAGATAGGAAACTCCGTGTGACCCTGGCAGGTTGTGGGGCAGGCAGAGGGTAAAAAAGGGGAAGAAGAATTGGATGATAGAGGAAGAGCAGGGCAGGCCAAGAATACCATTTTGGGGAATGATTGTTGTGTTTTCCCTGCAGTCCTTGCATGCACAGGAAGCACAGGATGGGGTTCAGACTTTTTAGATACTCAAGACTGCAAAGGTGGCGTGACACTGGGGAATCCAAACTGGCGCCAGGAATGGGAAAACGGGAATACCAGTAATGTGGGACTATTCCACTTTTCCTCCCAAAGGCTGAGCATGAGCTGCATTTGCAGGCCTGATATGGGCAGAATGATTCCCTGCTTCAGGAGAAAATGGTAATTCAGGGCATTTTCCAGAGCATTCCAAGGCCAGCAGGGACCAAATCCAGATGAGTGCCTTTCTCCACTGACTTTGAATCAGGTTGTTGCTTCCTACAGCTGAAATTTCCAGCCCCCTCAAAAGGATTTTGGACACTTAGTCCCCCATGGAAAATTAAAATGAGATTAGAAGAGCTCAGCCTGCCATTCTAAGTGGATTGAATCAAAAGTAGGAACAGGCTCGGGGTTTTGTTAACAATCAATTGAAACTTAATACTGCAATCCCTTTCAGCATCCACAGGGAGGGAATGCAGTATCTCTGGAAAAAAGACAGTATTGTATATCACAGAACAGAATATTCTGTATGGAATATTTATTGGAAAATGATTTACATTCCCTTAATTTTCTCCCAACAAATGTCTGCTCTTTTCTGCCTGGAATTGCCTTCTTAGCCACATTCCTGTTTCTAAAACTGCTAATAGAGCTGATTTAAGTTGTTCATAGAAAATGCTTTTTGTGGAGAGAAAGAATTGTTCTTAAAGTGCATCTGACTAAAATGTGCCGAGGTTATTAGTGCTTCACATTTGCAAATGAATTCATATCTTATTTAAAATTTTAATAGAGCATATATGGCTTGCTTTTTTTAATAACTTTCCTGAAAAGATGATTCTCTTCCCAATAAAAACCAGACTGTGTTCAGTAAAGAAAAACCTAAGGAAAATTTGAGCTAAATTACCCTTTCCCTCAAAAAAGATGTTTGAAGAAATAAAATAGAAAAATAGGTCTCTTTGGGCCCTTTCAAAATGCAAATATCTCTTAATGGGCAGGTTTTGCTTGGCTGTTAAATAGTTGTAGCTGTTCTTGCTTCATTTGGTTTGCATAAACATGGCCTCATTCAAAACTCTTTATCCCTCATGTACCTCTTTGTTTCTGCTATCACCGAATGGTTTGGGTTGGAAGAGACTTTAAAAACCTCCTCATCCCAACTCCCCTCCCATGGACAGGCACGTTTTCCACTGGACCAGGTTGCTCAGAGCTCCATCCTGCCTGCAGTTTGTCCCCCTTGCTGTCCCCTCACCCCTGTCATAATCCTTTAGGTTTGAAAAGGCCCCTGAGGTCATCAACCCAACCCCAAACCTGACACTGCCAATCCAGGACCAAACACGTCCCTCCACCGGGGTGTTGTCCCTGTAAGGACAAGGGACAGAGAGCAGTGGATGAGGTGACAACTCCATGACCCAAAGGGCCGGTGAAAAGGCCCAGGGGCCTGGGGAAGAGGGACAGGCAGTGGAGAACCCTTGGGCACATGGGCACCATGACCAGGGATGATGGGCTTGGACCTTGTGACTTACCCAGAAAATCTCATTTTTGTCTCTACCAGGACTGTGGGGGATGAGTCCACCCTTGTGTCAGCTCTTCTGGCACAGCAGTGTTTAAGCCCACCTTTACTAGAGAACCCAATCCCTATTAAAACCCAGACAGATTAATGCAGGGAAAGCCCCAAAAATGCATTGATGGCAAGAGTAAGTACGAAGTTTCCAGCAGAGAGTTGTTCTGCATTTAATTCTTGCCACACATAAACAAGGGCTTCACCAGTTGTGCCTTGGTTTTGGAATTAGCTTGATTTGAAATCAACCAGAACACTTGTCCCGACAATAGATCACTTTTATCTTGCATGTGGTTCCATTAGGAAAGATTTGATAACACTGTCAGGGTAAAATTGCTGATTTCAATCTTGTCTGGTTTCCCTCTTTGCACTTTGGCAAGTAAAGAAATATTTGACTTTTCTGTGTAGTTTTCCATTGAATAACTGGGGCACCTCAGTAGTATCTTAAAAAGAAAAGGCTGCCAGCTGCTGTCTTAATGTTCTCAAAGTGAAGCATCACAAACGTTTTTTCTGCCTCTGCTGGCTTGCAGCTGCTGTGTTCATTTAGTAAGGTGGGAGTCTGTAGGATTTTGTCTCTAATTAAATGTTGAAAGCTCTGTAGCGTGGGTGCTGGACACTTTACCAGGATGCACAAGACCTTGCCTTGCTGGGGTTGAACTCCAGCTCTTTGTTCCTGTAAAAATGATAACCTGATGTTAGAGAAAAAGGCAAACTATCTGCCCAGGTTGGACTGAAGAAGGAGCAGAAAGGGTAGGAGAGCAGCTGGAGAAAGGTGATGGGGTAGCACTGAGATGTCCCAGACCCTCCTTCTTGAGACATCTCACACTGATTTCTCTCCTCCCTCAGATTTAAGAAGGGATTTAATGAACACAACCTCTCGTTCATGTGGCATTTGGCCACGGCACTGCTGTGACAATGCTGGTCTGTCCACCCTGAATAACCAAAGCTGCAGTTCCTGCCCCACACCAAAATTAAATCTGTCCCAGGCGAGATCTGAGCACATTTTCCCCAATTCCCAGGCACAGGAGAACCTCTGGAAGAGCTGGAGAGGGCTCATGTCATGGGAGCCGTGTCCTGAGTGAAATACTCTGGTGTTGACAATATCTCTGTTAAAATTGTTCAGGAAAATCCACGTGGAATAGAGTTGGTTTGGAGTCACATTTAAAACACAAAACTAAATAGAGCTCTGAATTTCTAATCATCTTCTAGGCCCTGATGCTTTCTGACTCGGGCTTAGCTCTTACGTATCCCATTATTATCAGTGATATGCCATAACTTCACAGCCAAGTACCATATTCCCTGTGATACTGAAATATAGAACATACTTGGAGTTCTTTGCTTTTCCTTCTAATCTTTCAGCAACCTAATACTTTCTGACTTCCCTCTCTCAAACCAGGGACAGCCTTTTTTCTTTATCAGGGAATTCTGGTTTCAATCAGAAGGTGTCAGCAGCTCAGACTTCAGGGACACAGTCAAGTAGTGTGAGATTATTGATAATTTTGCAAGAATGACCACACCAAAACACTGTAAATGGTTGCAGATACTCCATGGCAAGCATGGAATAAGTTTTAACATGCCATGAGGTACATATGAGAGATGCTTTTATTTAATAAAAAGCAAAGAAAACTAGAAGCCTCAAGACAAGAAGACAAAAGTTATTTCTCTAAACTTTTCTTTTTCCAAAAGCCAAGCGCAGAATTGTGAGGTTTGGATCAAATAGAGACCCAAATCTTTGTAAATAGGGTGGAAGGCTTTCTTGGAGCTGAATATCTGTTGGGAGCCCATTTCTTTTCAAGTATTTCAGTTGAGTGTCCATGTCCTGCAGCACTTGTTGAACAGACCCCTTTTGCAACAGCTCCCTTGAAAACACTGGAGTTATTTCTCATTGCAGGAGCTCCAGACCTGTTTTACACCTGTTCCTCTAAAACACCTGTGCTTCCAGGATCCTCGTGGAATAGGCATGATTTTTCTAACAGAAACTTTTGTTTGTTAGAAAACTGTTGTCTAACATCAGCTTTTGCTGATGTTACTTGATACCCATCCAGTGTGTGAGAAGTGCTGATAAATGTGCTTTTCTAGGGAAGAGCTTTTACCGACAAACATCACAAAAGCTGCTCCTGTTCCTCACTGGAGCTGACATTGATGGCCAGGCTGGCAAATTCCCTGTGTGAATTTAGGACTCTGCTGGAGTCAGGCATTTCCCAGATTTCCACCACGGTTCCAGCTCTTAATTATTTGGTGTTTTTTTAATTTTCTCTAGAAAGCCAGAATTTGGGCATGGTAGGTGCATGTGTGGTATTCCCTCTGCTGATGCCAGGCAGGTTGGCTCCAGCTCTACACCTCCCTGGAGGAGCTTTGGTGGGTTTGAATTCAGCTCGTGGAAAATGTTGTGCTGGGGAGTGGAAGAAAAGGAGGAGTTGGGCATTTGCAGGGCCTTGAAAACAAAATGCTCCTTTTTACAGGAGAATTTTTAGGATTGGTTTGGGGGAGGGCAGCAAGGAGCTTGTTGAGAGGTAAAGGGAATATCTCATTAATGATTTACTAATGAGCTGTAAAAGTTGTGACTCTTTATAACTTCTGAGGATGGAAAATGTTTCTTGGACTGCTGCAAGCCCCACAAAGGCTGGGGCAGATCCTGGCTGCCTCTGTGTAGGGTCTTTGATAGAGTCTGACTTTACCTCTTTCCTCCAGTCCCTTAGGCCTTAGAAAAGATTAATCACAGTGTGGTGGGAAGCACATGGAAATAGCAGAGAGATGAGAAATGAGAGCGGGAGAGAGGAGGAAAAAAGCCCCAACATGAAACACTGTTTTCTTTCTGGTAGGGCTCGGGCAGGAATAAATTGCCAATGATCTCACTTTGGAGCAATGTCAGTTTATTTGTACTGACTCTGAGCTGACCATTTCACAGGGGCTTCTGGGCTCTGCTGTGCAAGGGAAGAGCCTTGGAATGACAGGGATTTTATGGACAACAGGCCCAGGGATTTGGGCTGGGGAGGTCCAGCCACAGCCCAGCTCAGCCCAGGGAAAGGGCTCTGGTTTAAGCCTTAGGGCTGTTCTGGTAAAATCAGCTTGGATGAAAAGGTTGTGCTGCTCACATGCACTCCAGAGGTGGGCACAGCACACCCAGCCTTGGGTTCTACAGGAGCAGTGGGGCAGATCAGAAATAGAAAGAATTAATTGGAACCTGACAGCTCTGAAATCAAAATCCGTGCGTGGAGTGTTCAACAGCAAGGGTTTGGAAAGAGTCCAAGAACGGCCAGGCCATGCTATAGATGTGCCTTTCCTGCAGTTCTAAGGCTTCTCTCTATGTTATGTCTCTAGCCTGGAAGAATATGAGTGTTTTTCTGCAGTCAGCTCTCGTGGCCTTTGCTGCTCCAGCAGTAACTAAGGAGAGTGCTGGAGTTAGGGAATGAAACTTGAAATTGGCGTGCAATGATTCAGACCCTGGTGCTGCCTGTGACCTGGGTTCCATCAGTAAAGTTATTTATTCCCTCTGGGTTTCAACTTTCCCCCCTAGGAAATGTGGTCAATGAGCTTTTCTTTGCTTGTTGTCAGTACAGGGATGGGGCCACTCGTGACCTGAGTGCATGTGAAACCCGTCACAGAACCAGGCTGCTTCTTTGTCCAGGCCTGGAGATGTTTTTCAGTGAAATATTACCAATAACACAGGTGGAAGCTCCGGCTGGAGTGAGCCGGGAAGCCTCTGTGGCTTCCAGCTTATGAGCCACACTTGTCCAGCAAGCCGAGCACACAGAGAGGCTGTGACCTCCCCAGAGCCCTGCGCGCACCTTTCGTTGCCACAGATTTTGCCTGGGAATGGCTCTGACCCCATAAATCCTCCTGCATGAGGCAGCACTCCCACCCCTCACACAGTGAGGGAGAGCATGAAGGTGCTGCACATTCCCAACCTCGTCCTGCTCAGAGCTGGAAGGTACACAAACATCTCTCTGAGCAGTGTTAGCACTTTGTGTTTTCTTGCTCATAAAGCTCAAGTGTTTAGTTAATGTCTGCACACGTGGTTAAATACAATGGCTGCCTCTGCCAAGTTATGAACCTGAAATTTACTGGAAAGCAAGAAAAGAAAAAAAAAATCATAAAGTCCAAGTTTATTCATGGTTTTTGCAGGTTGTAAATGTAAGGAAATGAGACCACTCATGCAGATGGGCATAATGTATGCCTAGTGTGACACCTAAAATACTACTCAGTAATTACACGGCGTGAGACTCAAAGCAGAGGGCAGGAGTCCCCTGTAACTGTGGGGTTTGACACAGTTTGTGTTTTACAGCCCATGTTCAGGCAATGTGACTGTTCTGCAAGCACTGCTGCAGAAAGGCTGCGCAAAGCAAAGTGCATTTTAAACTGAGCCCAAATACCTTTCTGAGAAAGAGTGTTCATGCAGGGGGTGTGAGATTGGGGGGGAGAGGATTCTGCCCTTGGCTTGTGACACCCTGAGAGGTGGCACCCCCAATATCAGTGCAAAGGGCAAGCACTAAAGGAAATCCACTCCCAGTTTTGTGGTTCTGTTGTCTTCATGATCATGGGAAGATCTGAGTGACCAACACAATCTGAATATCCTTGGAGCAGCAGGCAAATTTGGTCTATTTCTGGATGTAAATGTAAGATGTTTTCTGTGAGTAACTTGGATAAAATTTTTCCATACTGATCACTCCCTAGGAAAGAAGAACCTAGAAATGTGTAGGTGATGGAGTCCTGCCCTGTGTTCAGGAAAGAGTGATGGGATGTTTTCAGGAACTGAGCAGGTGCTGGGGCTGCTGAGTGTCACAGGCTGCTGCAGGTGGCAGGGCAGGGACAATCAGGGTATGTCAGGTAGCCAAGTTCATCCTCCTCAGTTTAGCACCATGGAAGGGGAACACGAACCTGCTGGGGAGGTGTCCCCTCAGGAAATGTCTGAAAATCACTCCTCTGAAGCATGGCTGGTACTGCTGCTGACCTGCTTCCATTTCTGGCTTCCACTCCTCTGGCTTGCTAGATAGAAAAAACTTTGGTTAGGTTTGCTTCTTCACCCCAGTTTCCATGCCATCTTCAGGCTGTCAGGCAAGAGAATTTGAATTCTGCTTCTGCAAGCTCTGCATGTTCATAACCTTCCTGCAACAGAAGTGCACTTGTGTATTCATGAGGAGCACAAGTGTCACACGTGGCTGTCAGGCCTTTGGAAGCCAGGTTTCATTTGGGAATGCTCGAGGATGGATGTGAACAGAGCACCTCAACTGGCTGAGCAGCTCGAGGGGCCGAGGGCACCTATTGGTGTTGTTGTTATCAGCAATATCACTGCTATCTTTTCTGAAGATAAAGGGTTCAGTGGCTCTCTGGTGGCTCCGAGGTGGCTCTGAGGTGGCCCTCCCACCACCTCAATGCCCAGGGAGGAGTGTGGACAAGCCCCCTGTGCTGGTACAACAGCCAGGAGAGTTTTAATGACCCACCTTCTCTCTGGGGCTGAGTGGGGAGGCGAGGAGGTGCCTCCTGTGCCCTGCTGGACTGGTGTTGTTTGGAGATCAGGATGTATTTGAAGCACCCCCGAGGAAAGGATGACTAAAGCAGCCCCCAAGTGACACATGTTCCTCTCTGCTGCTTCACAGGGGAAGGCTCCGAGGTCTGCTGGTGAGATGGAGCTTCCTGCTGAGAAGACAACTCAAGCTGGCTGGAGATTAAATAACACTTTTAACTGCCTGACACTGTGAAGCTTAAAAGAAGGGGGAAAAAGCCATGCAGTGTCACCTAGGGAGTAAAGAAAGCTCGCTGAAGCCCATTGAAAGGTTTCCATTGAATTCAGCAGGTATTGGAGCGAGCTGCCAGTATCGTGCTGGTGTGACCTCAGGTTACAGCTGTGCCACTGCCACCAAAGGAGCCTGTTCAGGTTTAGAGCTCAGCATCTCTCCCAGCAAAGGCAGAAAGAAAGGGAAGGGGTGAGATCGAAAGTGAGGCTCGTTTCTGCTGCTGGCAGTTTGCAGAGTGGATTTATCACCCTTAGCTGCAATGATTTCTAAATGTTAGACACCTGCCCTTCCCCACGGCCAGCTCATAAACGACACTGCTCCTTAATATAATGGCTTGAAAGGTACAAAGGCTAAGTTGCAGCTGAAGCAATGTTTAATTTGGCTTTCGTGGCTCAGACAGCTGAGGGGCTGTGGGCATGTCAGCTTGGATTTGAGCTGCAGCCCCGTGTCAGGCACCCAGCCCCAGCTCCAGTTGTACCACCGTGGCCCCAGCCAGGGCCTCGCGCTTCAGGCAGCGCTGGACTTCAGGGAGCACTTAACATATGAAAGAATTCATTGCTGGTTTGAATTTGAGCAGCAGTACAGCGCATTGTGCTTTATTACAATGCTTCTGAATTGCTTTCATAATTTCCCCTGTGCCACCACCCGACTGTAATTCTCCTCCCGTGCAGGGCCAGGCACAGGGCTGGCTGCAGCTCCTCAGGATGCTTTGCATTCCCCAGCATCTCTGCACCAGCCTGGAGGAATTTCAATTCACACCAGTCCTGTACGGGATCTGAGTGTGATTATGTCCTGTAAGTGAGGAAAAATAAGAGGGAGAGGGATGAACGCTGTGCATGAATTCGGAGGCAGCCCATGGCAGGAGGGAGATGCCATCTCAGCTGCCTACTTGTTTTTGGGTTGGTTTGTACTTTAAGTGCATTGTAAGGAGAATAAAATAAATCTTTTAACTGACTAAAGCTCATAGCCATGCTGGCAGAGGCAATGGACAGCCCTCAGCACTCGCATGTGTTCCAGTTTTAATTACATGTTTTTTGAGTTTAAGGGTTTCCCTTGAGATCTGCTTATTCTTCTGTTTGAACCTCAGGAAAGTGAAGTCAAATGAGAAGATGAGTAGTGTTTAAAATAAATATCCTTCTTCTTACTGCCTTTTCTGGAGCTGCAGAGCCCTTCAAGGTGTTAAACAAAGCTATCAATGAGGTTTGCTCTCATCTTGGTCCCGTGAACAAGTCAGGATTATTGCAATAGGAAGGTGCTCAGCATCCAGAGACCCCCATGCTCTGCTGTGATTTCAGAGAAGAAAACGGGATGCAAAGTTCCCTCTTAATAAATGAGTCCTCATTTATCATCACTTACTGTCTTTGGAAAATGAGAGATTGTTTTTCCAAGTGATCCTGCAGCATTGGGAAGACTTCTGCAGCTTTGACTCATTGTGATTATTCCCAAGTGTTGTCATCAGTTCTTCCTGTATTTATGTGAAATTGCTCTAAGCCTGTGCTGAGCTCCCAAAGCTGATCACAGTGCTTTGAATAGGAAAAACCCCACATTCCCAATCCCTGCTCCTGCTCTAAAACATGACTTGTTTCATTCACTCTCTTACTGCTGGGAGATGCCAATCTGAACCTTCTTCAGAGCTCCAATATTCTACTTTTTAAATATTTTTGAGGGTATTGCTCATGGCATAGGCTATATACATTGGTTATAAATGAGGAGAGGCTGAAAGTAAAGTCCTAGAGATCACTGTACAATTATCATTAAACCTGTTCTGTTCTCTGAATGCCTAAACATGCCCCAGCTATGATTTTCTGCTGCACTGCATGTAGTAGTTGCATCCATCAAAGCAGAAGTGTTTCTAAATCTGACTGTGGATAATTAAACTCACTTTAATGTAAATGACTGTGCTGCAGCTCCCAGGGTGAAGATGTGTCACTTATGCTTCCTATAAACATTAGAGAGAATTGGCCGCATGGAGCAGGGGCTGATACAAACTCCTACAATCCCAGACTCAGCACAGTCAGGGATTATCAAGTAAGGGGGTAAACGCTTATTAATAAAATCCAGAAATCTGGGCTAATTTAGGCTATGCATACTAAGCAGTCAAAAGACCAAGATGATCAGAGGGACAGAGCTGAGAGACTGGGATTGTTCAGCCTGGACAGGAGAAGATTTGGTGTGACATCTTTGTGGCCTTGCAGGGCCTGAAGGGAGCTACAGGAAAGATGAAGAGACACAATTTGCAAGGACCTGGAGTGGTGAGACAAGGGAAAATGGCTTCAAAGTACCAGAGGGGATATTGTTCCCTGGGAAATTGTTCCCTGGGAGGGTGATGAGACCCTGGCACAGGGTGCCCAGAGAAGCTGTGGCTACCCCTGGATCCCTGGCAGTGCCCAAGGCCAGGTTGGAAACTGGGGCTTGGAGCAGCCTGGGACAGTGGGAGATGTCCCTGCCCATGGCAGGGCTGGGAATGAGATGAGCTTTAATATCCTTTTCACCCAAACCATTCCAGAATTCTATGAAAATGGGAGGGTTTTTAACCCCAACCTCCCCATCCCTTCTGACCAGTGCCAGCTGCTGCTGTTCCCAGATCCTGAAGCACAAACAGGGCAGAGGCAACAGCTGAAGCCCTGTGCAATGCCCCACATGAAGAGTGAAGTTTATTTCTGTCAGCTCAGTTTAGTTTGGAGCCTGAGTGTATCTGCCTGGGGCAGACATAATGTGAGGATGGCAGTGATGACTTTCTGTATGAACAGGGCATAAAAACTGGCTATATTCTCTTCAGCAAGTAAACATTCTCATTTCATGCCAGGGTTTGTAATAAAGGCTCCTTTCTCTGATTCCCTCACCATCCAGATGTTTCTCTGTTACCAGTGTACATAGAAACATCTTCAGCTCTTATGGCCACCATCAAAATATTCCCTACACCCCTGTCTTAATGTCATCTTTTCTCTTCTATTCATTCCATTCCAAGCATGTACTGTATTTTTCTTTTTAGAAAGAGTGCAACTTCTTCTAAGAAACTTTTTCTCCCACACTGAGTATCTTTCCCAAAGCATGAGAACATTCTACCCTTTCATTTTGCTCACCAGACGTCGCACGATTTGCAATGGAAACTGGCAAGAACATTTAAAATAATAAAAATAAAAATTGTGCTCATCTCCGAGCTGGGAGATGAGTACACTTGCTGAGAGATGTAGGGGTTTGGAGCCCTGTGATTGAAGTCTCCAGGAATGTTAACTGAATTTTAATTTGTGTTTTACAGAATGATATGCATGGAGCGAGTGTAGGGGAGGTCAGGGGAGGGTAAGAGAGGCTGAGCCACACTGGGTAAATGCATCACTTAGTGCACATTGAGCAGGTTTTTGGTTACTGCAGTTTTCAGATTTGTGCTCTAATCTTTATTGATTTAACGAGGGCTCTCGTACAGTAATTAATGCGGCATTAGTTGTGCCCCTGGAAAAGCTGTGTATTAGCACTGCTCCTGCTGCTGTGGCTCTGCTGGGGCTGGAAGGGGCAGAAGTGTGCCTGGATCCTTGGGCTGGATTAGAAATAGTGGGAGTATGAGGTAAAGGGATGTTTGTCCTCTCAGCTGCCTGCTCTTTTTGTGGGTAAAAGCTTGGGCAGCTTTTGTTTTTTTTTCTTGGAATAGCTGTTGACTTGCCTCAGTCTTTCAGGATCCCATATCAGACCTCTGGCCTGGCTTTGTGCAGGAATTTGTTTCCATAAGATCTCATGAATCCTAGTCCAAAAACAGTACATAATTTTAGCTCCACTCAAAGGGAAATAAGGAATTCAAAGGAAGTGTTGGAGACGGCCCCAAACTTGAGGATTCCTTTAAAAATAATAATAGAAAAGGCTTCATTCCTCTCTGTTCCTTCCTTGGGCCACAAGACTGAGCTGATAACTGCAAGCCAATTTTTGAGTGCTGAGAACTTTCCTGAGAAACATCCTGTGTGCTGGCTGGTGAAAGCAGCATGAATTGCTGTGTGTAGGACCACTCAAACCAGTACCAAATTGGTCTTTAGTGGAACTAAGCATGAACCTGTTCTGCTCTTTAATAATATTTCTTAAAAGTAGTTATTCTATCACATATATATAAAATACACATTAAATATATGATATTAAAATAACTATTATATATATAAATATATAATATTAAGATAACTATTCTATAATATAATAATGGTTCTTTAGCTGGTCTTGCAGCAGGTTTTTGGTTTATACCAGGGTGATAAGGATGGCAAGAAATCCAAAGGGGAATTCTACCTGAGATCACCACACCCAGTCAGGCAGTGGCACCCAAACTTTGTGGGTTTATGTCATTATTTTGGACAGCCACTCTTTGCTGGGACAGAACTGGAGCAGCTCTGGGTTAGTTGGTGTGGGTGAGCCAAGGTGAGTGCCCTCTCCAGCTTTTGTGCTCAGCATCCTCCTCAAATGATATCATCTCCATTTTCATCTCTGAGAACACAGGGCTGTTTTGGGTATTTCCCTGCTGTTGGGTGCTCCTGGGTGCTCCTGGCACAGAGCTGCAGCTGAGGGAGCAGTGGGGAGGAAGGGTCACATGGCAAGTGTGGATCTGAGCTGATGCACAGAGATCAAGGGGAGAAAAGGTTTGGCTTCCCCAGCATTGTCAGAGCTTGTTGACATTTCTCACTCAACCCTTAATCCATAAAGTGAGGCTGAAAAAACCTCCCCCAATGCTGGCAGAGGGTGATTTCAGTATCGTTTGTGAGGTATTCACATCCAGACCCTTGAAGAATTCCAGCATCTTTTTCCTATTTTAAAGTTGCTGAATGAAGCATCAAAATAAATCAATCGCATGGTTTGGGGCTGGCTTTATTTGTGAGGTTTTTGCAGCTTTTTGGTTTGGTGAAGCCACAATAAACTCATTTTGGATGAAGGCCAGGTTTCCCTTTGAAGCCCTGTGAAGCAGCACACAAAGTTATGATCTCTTCTCCATGTTCCACAGCAATAAGGGAGTGATGGACTGGGAGCTGCGAGCAGCAGTCCAGCTGTTCCCACACAAATCCTTCATTTAGATGAAAGGAGATTGTGCCTGTTAAAATGATAGCAGTGAATGGCATCAGAAATATGACAGACAGATGGATGTTACTGTAACAGCTGTAAAAGGCCCATATGAGAAAACTGGGATAAAGGCTCATTTATTCCACTTCAGCTCTATTGCATTGTTTTATTCCTGAATGGATTGGGTACTTGGTGATCCAACGGCAACATAATTCCAATTGTAAAATGATAATGCACAATTAGCAAACTGTCAGGTAGGGCCAGCTGTAGGACTGGCTGCTGGCATCCTGCATTTGTCCAAATTAAAAAGTGGGAAATTTGCTAGCAAGGCACAGCTTCAGGGAACGGGGGCCTGGTGAAGTGAAAGTGCTGTTTCCTTCCTCTTCATGTTTGTCATGTCCTTGAAAACAGGGAGCTGCTGTTCCCCAAGTGGAAGGGAGAGCATCCAGACAGAGGTATTGAGGCTCTTGGAGACAAAAGGACTAGGCTTGATGCCTCAGGATGGTTCCTAGAACAGAGGCTAGACAAGATTAAGAGAATAAAAGTGGTTTATTAAGGACCTTCAATAGATACACCTTGGGCAGTCAGAAGCCTCTGAAGGGCTACACCCAAGATGAACAATGGTCATGAGTTTTTCGCACAATTATAAGTTTGGCCCATTTATATATCAGGGGTTGATTATCTAATTACAGCTTCAGGTAATGAAGTAATGTACTCCACGTTTGACCAATTCACTGTTGTGTGCATTTTTCAATGCCTGAGACAGTCAGGTGTCCTTGAGTTTCAGGCCTAGAGAGGAATTGTTTTATCTGAATAAAACAGGAGAACAGCAGCTGACAGACTATGGAGTTTAGAGATATACACTGAAGCAATACAGGATCTGAAAAAATATAAAAGCTAAATGCTAAGGCTTCAGGCTGGGTTGGGAGGGGATGGGCAGATCCCTTCGAGCAACCCACAGCTCCTTGGCGAGGTGTTACCGAGCTGGGGGAGATGCTGCAGGGCCAGACAGTAAAACCAGGGTGCAGGGGCTGTAAAACAGCTGCTTGGAAACTCAAAGTTGAAGATTAGGAAGAGAATTTTCCCTAGAAAGGAAGGCCAGGCCTGGGATGGGCTGTCTAGACAGGCTGTGGAAGCGCCATCCTTGGAGGATGCGGAGCCTTGGCTAAAGCTGAACCAGCCTTGGCCACTGGCCCACGCTGAGCAGGACAACGAGGGGGCCCTCACGGCCAATAACTCTGTGATAAGAGAGGTTGGAAGGGAACAGCTGGATCTGCAAAAACATTTATTTTAATCCTTGCCATCGGACAGAGTTATTTGAGGGAGGGCAATCCTGAGGAAAGCATTTCTTAGAAACGCAGGGAAAAGAACACCTTAAAAATCTAATTAAACAATGAGACATTCAGATGCTGTATGGTACTTTAGGCTTCTTATAAAAAAACAGTTCTGTAGCCTCTCGAGTGATACACATCCATTTTTGTGCACGTCAAACACCTGTGGATCTGTCACAGCTTTTCTTCACTTTGGGACAATTAAGCATAGATTCCATGGGCTCCTTATTTCCAGCACTGTATAAACAAAATTTGTTTTATTATGTTTACTCATTTGGAAAACAGCTAATACTTTGGGTGTGTATTCTAAGATTTTTTGAACTCACTTCAATATTTTTTCCTGTGTCATAATAGTTGGCTTGTAGCAGCAAAGCAGAGTAATCAGTGGATTGTGGCTGAAATCAGAACCATGTACCAGAGGCTGGTTTGATCTTGCATGTCAGTTGTTACTACAAAAAAAAAACAAAAACAAAAAAAAACAAAAAAAAAAAAAAAAGGAAAAAAGACTACTTGGTTGAATTTGAAGATAAGAGGAAAATCTCCTGAGAAGAAAAAAAATAAAAAGGAATACTTGGAGCAAGTAGCAGTAATTTTGCTTTCAAATGGTCAGGGTTTTCCAAAGATTTCACTCTTCTCCCTGGAAAGTGTGAGCTGGCCCTGGTTTTGTGGAGTTCTGGGAGCAGCATGTGGGCACAGGCTGGTGACATCCCTGTCCCTGCAGTGTCACCTCAGTGCTGTGACACCTCCAAAGGGCGGATCCTCCACACAGGACAAAGATACCTCAGTGCTCATGCTGGGGAGATGATACTTTTCTGCACATAAACTTCCTTAAATCCTCTATTGGATCTTCCCAAGCTGCAGAACAGGGAACAGGCTTTTAGGATTCCTGTGAGGTGGCAGAGCTCCTAGGGCTTGGCGGATCAGGAATTTCAGTCGTATTTTCAACAACTCCTGTGCTCTCTGCCATGTTTCTCCTACAAGATCACGTCTCTTGAGGGCATGCTTGTCACGCCTGCCACAGGGAAATTACCTTGAAGGTGCTCTGCCAGAAACCTCATTCTGGGCTGTTCCAGTTTGCTTCCTAATGGCTGCACGGTTGAGTTATCGTGGGAGCTTAGTCACATCAAGATATTGCTCCGAGCAAGCCCTGATTCATTTAGCTGCACAGGAGGTTTTGGGAGATGATGGCTTCATCATGAGTCAGTTCTTCATTATCACATTCCTCTGACGTTACACAGCAATATTGGAGCTGCCACAAGCACAAGCAGATGAATGATGGCAGATTAGATGGACCTTGCCTCTGATAATGGTGAACGTGTCGTGCCTCAGACGGATGCGAAGAGCCAAGTGCTGCATCAGGCTGCTCATGCGAGGAGACAGAAGCCTTTCCCAGCCCTGCCTGCTCCCAGCTTAAATATAGAAATGGGAAAGTGACTTTGCAGCTTGATTTCAGCTATTCCAAACCATTCCTAATCATTCTTTTTGAAAAGCTTGTTAAGGTATTCTCGTCAATTAGCGCTTGTTTCAGTGAGCTTCACGGATTAATTAGATGTTGCATTACAAAAATAATTATGCCTTTTAACCATTTTCGGTTATTTACTTCCTTAAATGTTGGGTTTGTGAGGCAGAGGCTGGCGTGGTGCCACAGTCATTTGGGTAGAATCTAACACAGATTAATGAGCAAACTTGAAAAGCAAGCAGCGAGTTCCCCAGTGCTTTGTAATTAAGCAGTTTGATTAAAAACAACTGGAACAACTCTGTGCACTGAGAAACAAAGTGGGAACAGCTCTCTGCACTGAGACCTCTGTAACAACAAGGATCAAGCCCAGGGCTGAAAGCAATTTAGGGAGCTTGAAAGTTTTCTTGGCTACCTGATGGTTTTGTTGGAGAAGTTTTTGAAGAGTAGGCATTGAGGCAGTGCAGATGTTCTTCCCCAGCCTTCAAATTCACAAACACAATGACAGAGGGATACAGTGACTTTTTTTTTTTTTTTTTTTTTTTGAGGCAGGAACTCAAATGCTTGTCTTGAGATGCTTGTGCTGCTCTGTGGACACAGCTTGTGTTGTTAAAAGGAGGTGGCTTTTGAACATGAGCTGACAATTTGAGCAATCAGCTTGAAGGGAGTTCTGCCTCACTATGAGCCCCTGAGACCTAAACCAAATTCCCTAAAAATACCTGTGCACAAAGGGCCTGTGGCCAGAACGGGTTCTCTTGCCTGTGTTGACCAGAGGCCTCAAACTGCTGGGGTAAAACTCCAGCCCCGATTTTGGAGAGGCTTTGCCCATTTACACCACCTGACAGACTGGCTCAAAGTGAAAACCAGGCTTTGGGAGTGCCCTGGCTGTGATTGTCCCAGGCTTCATCCTGCTGCTCCCTGCGCATGTGAGCAGGGTTGTAACTGATGTGAGCAGGCTGAAACAGCTGATTCTGCAGCTGGAGTGTGAGGCAGAGCTCAGTGTTGTTCACCTTGCATTAAGGGCAAGTCAGGTGGGTAGAAAAATACGCATGTTCTTCTCTTGCTGGCCCAGCATTACCTGCCTGGCTTACATTTCTCTGGAAATATGCCTGTCTGAAGCCTCAGACATCAATTTTCACTTATTTTCTAGCACATTTTAGCTCTCTTTCACAGGCAGATCTTGCTAAGAATCAATAGCTCCCCACTATCAGCCCCATTTAGTGTCTATTCATTTATTGGATTTTGAAAATGGAAAGTAAGAAGACTTAAAAGAGAAAATATGGGGGTTTTCATTGAAGTGCAGTATTTGAAATGCAGACCCTTTCTTTCAGCTTTAAGTATTACTGCATTACAAAACACAGTTGAAATGATTTATGCCCCTGCTTGACTTATAAAATCCATAAGCAGATTACAAAGGTCCCTTCTTCTAAAATGGAGGCATCAAAACCTGCTTGGACCAAAATTTTAGTCAGCTCCTTGCTCAGATTTTCCCTAAATTTGGAGCAGGTCACAAAGTCTTACATATCTGTCTTCTGCCAAGCTATGGCACAGAATGAATTCTTGGAGACCCCTGGCAGTGGCCTGTCTCTCTTTCTGCCCTTCCTTTGAAGGGTGGTTAGTTCCTGCACTGATGGCACTTTGATGGCATCTGTGAGGCTATCAAGGTTGTAGATTTGTCAGCTGTTCTTGCAGGGAAACGTTCTTTCTCCTAGAGAGCATGTTTATAGTTTGGATGTTTGGAGGGAAAAAATAACTCAGGTTTGTTTGTGCCTTCCTTTTCCTTAGAAGAGGAAGGACAGGAAAGATTCAGTGAGGAAAATTTCCTCATTTTCTCTCTGTTCAGTTGGCAAAGTGCCTGAGGAAGCTGAGTGGGGATGGGGTGAGCAGGGTGAGTTTAACCTCTTCACCTGCCTGGGTTAACCTGGCATGGGAGTGATTCCTTATATGAGGGATAGAGGCACATTCCATTGCACACACCTGCATGGAATGCATGGAATATATAGAATATGTGGATACTGCAGAGCAGCTTTTCTGAGCCAACCCCAGCACACAGTAAAATGTTTTGTCAGGCAGAAGGGTAACCAGGAAACTGCTCTCTGCAGTAAAACAAATATTAACAGCACGTACAGCTCTGTAACCTGGTTTTGCTGCTGTTACTCCTGATTTGCCTGACTAGAGACAGATCAGTGAACACCCTCCCACTGGGAATGGTGACAGAGTCCACACTGGAGATCCAGTGAGGTTGGAATTGTTTGAGAAGAGTCAGAAACTCAGGTGAGGTTTTCTACAAAGGGTCACTTACATCACATGTGGATCCTTTAAAGCCCTCTGCCATGTAAGAGGTTGAAGAAATAATATTAGTAATATCCTAAATCTCTGGGGAAGATGTGTGCCTGTCTGTAGAACTCTCCAGCTCTCCTAAAAGATGCCAGGAAAGATCCATAAAGCATGAACACCTAAAGAATTCCATGGTACCTGCGTGCAGTGCAGAGCCTTCCCCAGGGACCAGGCCAACAGTTTTATTGTGGCATCACTTGTCAAAAAGGGCCAGCACAGCTCTTCTCAGCAGCCCCCCTCCTCCTGGGGACAAGGTTAATTTCAGGATCCAAGGAGAAGAGTTGCTTCTTCACCTGCCATTGGGCAGAGGCCTCAATCCCATCCAGCACCAGAGGGAAAACCTTTTCTGTCCTAGGTATCCAACCCAGCTGCTGGGCAGGTGTTTGCTGTTGGAGGCTCCCTGTGTGTTAGGATAATTAGTAAAACACAGTCTGAGTTGGGGATAGAGAAATATGGACATAAAAATAAGTGACTTGAAGGTTAAATAAACTGAGTTTTTAAATATATTCAGTGTAGTTACTACAAGTCCTCTTTTCCATCCATGGTGAAAGGAACTCGACTCTGGAATCAAACATGCAGAGTATCTTTAGTCCAGGCAGCTCAAGGGCTGATAAATCTGTGTCTTAGGGGTCCAGGCTTCAGTGCAAAGTGAACAGAGTGGATCTGAGATGCTCTGTGCATGTGCAGGATTAATTTTGGCAGCTCCTGCTTCACTGCTCCCAGTATTGCAGCAAACCAGATTAAGGATAGCTCGAGTATCTCTGCTCTAACACCTTCCCCCTCCTTGTAACAGCCACCCTTTCATGGAGACTTACAGTGGTGATTGCTGTGAAGCAAACACTGCCACCTTTTCTTTCTCTTCTGTCTGACATATCCCTTCATGTTGTTCAACTGTGAATTTCTTAGAGCGGGTTTTAATCTCCTTGAATTCCTGGAAAACATCTGGCAAATCATGGATGCAAGTGTGTACAAACAGAGATAAACCCCTCCTGGGTGAGACTGCTCCTCTTTAAGTGCTCACTGCTCAGGATGGGAATCAAACCAGGGCAATATAAAACTTCCCAACTTGTATTTTCTTCCCAAAATCCAGCACAGTGGCCCTGAACTCATGGATCTCAAACCTCCTGCTCTCTGCAAAGCCCGAGGAGTGCTGAGGCTGCCCAGGAATCTTGAGTTGCACCACATTTTGTGCTCCAGGGCTGCAGCTTAAGGTCCCCACAGGCTAAGGGTCAGTGCCTGTGTGTAAAGCCTGAAGCTGCAGGGAAGGCTTGCACGGAGGCTGTGCACAAACTCTTCTGGTTAGTGTATTATTTTATTTATTTTTTTCATAATCCGACTGTATTCTGCTTTATTTCTACCTTTCTTATGGGTAATATGAGCTATACTTTGCTGTTTTTGCTAGGGAATACACTAATGTGCAACAGAGGTGTGAAAAATATTGTAGGAATGGCCATAACAAAGTTTCTCCCAAAACAGTGGAGTCTGCATAGACCAGCAAAAAGTTCACCTTTTTGCTAAGCACACAAGCTGCTAAATGTGCAAAGGCTCTGCTCTTAAGCATTCCCTCAAGAGTGAAAAGCCCTTTATGGGGAGGTTAAAATAATGATACATACAGGCTTATTTAGAGTTTAAATTTCACCTCCATCCCTCTGCCTAGGCTCTATCAAAATCCAGGCACTACTGAAACCCTCAGGAGACCCAAAGGAAGATCTGAAGACCTGAGTCTGAAGGCAGCCAAGAGGCAAAGGGACTCGGGAGAGATGTCAGCAGCCTGAATGTGCTCTTTAATGCCTATTCACCTCTCGTGTTCCTCAGCCAGCAACTCACATCCAAGAATGTAATATCCTCCTCCACGCTTTCCCCTCTCGCTGTCCAGTCCTGCAGCCCTTAGGTGAACTTTGTGTAATTCCCATCAAAGTCAGCTGGTTTGCTGAGTGAACTTCAGCTCTCCTTTGGCTCTGGGCTTGCAGGTTTTAAGTCCTGGTAATAAAAGAGGTTGGAGGATCTGCAGATAATTAGCAAAGCCCGGGCCAACTCCATATCCTGCTCCTGCCTCATCAGCCCTTTTCTGAAGGAAAGGTAACTCTGTCCAGTCTCCCCAAGTCCAGCAGAGAGACCTTAAAACCTGCTACCTTTCAGCTAAAGATCTGTCTGGAGATCCCCTTCCTTAAAGCCCCAGAATAAATTATATTGTTCCTGTCCTAGCAGGGCAGCTAATGACATGTTCTCAAGATTGACAGGCTCTGACAGCCCTCATTGCCTCCCTTTGATGCTCTCCTGACAATCGTTTCCAAGGCAGTAAATTAGGACTGGACATAAAGCCTTCAGTGAGAAATGAAGGCTCTGTTTTCTGCTTACCAACTGTAAATGCAGAAAGAGGCAGTTTTAAGCAATGCACTTATCAGGCTTAGCTTGAGCAATGATTCAGCCTTTCCAAGAAAGATCCTGCTTAAGTGGTTTTATTGCTCTAAATGGGGCTAAAATTCACTTTTTATCAGGGCATTGACATCTCTAAGCATCCTCAACATGTACCTCATCAAGAATATTATTCTATAGCCCAAGTAGTTTTTATTCCTAACTTCAGGGTTTAAGTGAACCTGGTGTGCGCTAAACCCAAAGGGCAAAAGCCTTGGAAACACATGAGCTGTAGTAATTCTTGTCCTGGGCCCTGAGCTGCTTTTGAATTGTAGCTGTGGTCTGTCTCCCTGAAATTGCTGCTGCTTTTTGGTTTGAAAATACTGAATTTTTAGTGGTCTGACAATGTGTGTTGATGGGGGTGCATTGGAGATAAACCCAACAGGAGAGAAGCCCCTCTCCCAAAAATGCCAGCCAGGTTTGGAGCAAACCACTGAATTTCAGGCCTCCTTTGCTGATGTGCCTGACCTGCATCACTTCTCCTGCCCAGGGGATTGATGGCAATCTGAATCCTTGTCTGGAGAGAATATCTGGGGCTTAAGATCAGCTCACATAAATACAGGCATTGCTGAGAGATGTCCTAGCAGGGGATGAGCACAGGAAATGCCAGCTCTAATGCAGCTTTCTCTCCTCCCTACTAATTGTTTTAGATAATGAGGGAGAAGAAGCACTCATCATGTTTGAGCCTACAGGGCTGAATCCCAGCAGAGTTGACTTAGCTACTCATCTTTGTAAAGCAGATAAACTTGGGGGTCTTCGTAGTAGGAAATTTACAATAAAAATTAACGTTTTCTTTGATGGAAAAAGTCTGAATTTGAACAATAAATATAAAAATACCCCCCCCTTCCCAACAGAAAAACGGAAAAACATTGTTAGAAATTATTGCATGTATTTGTAATTGATATTTTAATGGTTCTGACCAAGCTGAAAAAATAAAAATGTTCCCAAGGAAAGAGAATCCCCAGCACAAGGAGGGGAAGCTGCTCTGTGCTGCCTTCACTGCAGAGCGAGCAATGCTCTATGGGCACCGCTGTTGGCTCAGGAACAGCTCCCACTCCAGCTTTTTAATTTCCTACACGGGAGCTGCTGCAGGGGATTATCTTGCATCTTTCATACACACTGCTTTTATTTACTTCCCTAAAATACTCATCTGCTCGTAGCAGCCCCTTGTTTTCAGCCCCTGATGTCCTTTCAGTGATGCCCCCAGAGCCACTGGTGTGGTGGGCAGAGGGAGGAGCTGTGTGCTGTGGGGTGGCAGGAGCCTGTTTCACTGTGTGACACACCAGTGTCATCTGTCCTGCCCAAATGAGCTTTTTGAGACTCCAGAGGAGTTGTACCATGAGCAAATCACTGCTGAAATCTGTGTTAGGGTGTGAAAAGTGTGAGTGAGCACCACCCGCACCACGAGAGGGGGTGGTACAGGGTGGGCAGCCTGAGGCTTTGCATCCTTAATGTGGTGTCACACCGGTGCAGAGCAGTAATTCCAGCATCAAACTGGAGTATGGAAATGGAGATTATACATGGCTGGAGTGAGGGCTTGCTGCTCAAGGAATGAAATTGGAATGTTTGGCCATGCTGGATCAAAGTTCTCTTGTGGGAGGTTCTCCCTTCTTTGGGAGGGCACAGGTTGTTTTCTTTCCCGTCCCTGCCCTCAGGTAGGGGTGGGGCCAGCTCTTTCCAGCCTGCAGGGGCCTGGGCATCATTACCAGCATGTCAGCTGGATGCAATGGTAAATGAGATTCCTGTGTATACTCAGTTGTGCATCCCTCTGCAGAGAATGGGCCAAAGCTGGGCCTTTCTCCAGGCACCTGGGGGTTATTTGAGTGTCTTTCTAAAATATTTTTTTCTTTTACTTTATTTGTATTTTATACTTGTAACTCCATTACAGGAAGACTGGGGAGTTTCTCCAGGCATCTTTTTTGATGGGATGTTGTAGGTCAGAGGGAAAGCCCTTTTCCCTATATATTTTTCTCTATAAATATCCCATTCTGGTTATGTTGCCTTTGCTCCCGAGTGCTGACGCCTCACGCCTGTTTATTTTTTCCCCCATTTTCTACAGGGACTCCCAAGAATGTCAGTTTTCAGTGAGGAGAGGTGCCACTGCAGCAAGTGTCGTGTTTACCCTGTGACTCTTGTTTCTGAAAATGGAAGAGTTTCCAGGGAGGAGTAGGGATGTCGTTTGGGGAATCCACTTGATTTGTCCCCATAGTTTTCATGCTTTCGTATCCTCTGGGAGGGGGGTTCTCCTTCCAGTCAGTTGACAAAGCTATTTGTTATTTTTAGCTGTTTTCAAGAGAAGCCAAAAATGGTTCCCATTACTCATTTCCCATGTTGGCCATGCAGAGGCTATGGCAGGGCATGGACGTGACCCTCAGGCTCTTGCCAGGATCCAGAAATGTGTGGGGGACTCTCCCTGCAGACTGTGCATTAAGGGGAACTCCTCTTCGTGGATGAGGGTTCACATTTTAACTCTGGAGCTGAGGAATTGTCCTGTTCCCTCATGCAAAGGTTAAACTATGCTGGGCACCTTCCTCAAGTTTGCCATGTCAGGGGCTCCCAGAATTTAATAGATTTTGTACAGAGTGAAAGAATCATCATGGACATAACAGATATGGAGTTAGGCTACTCCAGAATGGGGATCACTTCTTCTTTTTCTCTTCTGATTGCTTGATGTTCTGATGAACTGTGGTTCATTATTTCTCTGTTTTACTTTTCTCTGTTGCTTTTCAGTTTCCTGGGAATCAGGGATGGGCACCAAAAGGCAGCTTTTAAAGGTTGTTTGTCAAAGTCTTGCAGACAGGAGTGGCATAAGACATGGGTGAATATTCAAGGGTTTTAGCTCTGTGAGCCTGATGAGCAGTGCTGTGTCATGGAACATCCACCTGAGCAAAGGCTTTATTTGTTCTTTGAAATGCTTTGCCTGTTCTAAAGCAGTAATGGCATTCAGAATAATAATAAAAAAAGGTATGGTAGGTTGTGGAAATTGTCTCTTTAAAGCAGAGGACAGCAGTATCACTGAGTGGTAGCTTGGTATTTTTTGTTGTTGTATTTTGTCTGTATCTTATAGCTTTGGCAGTATTTTTCTTATTCATTGCTGCTTTAACTTGGTCTGGAATGAGCCATGAGGCCTTTAGACAACTCATATTATTCACAGCTTAGCAGAACCCTCACACTCACCTTCATTTCTTTACACCTCAAGGTTTTTTGGAGCTGCAGAGGCAGAAGGGCTTGGCCAGCACCACTCAGTGACAGAACAGATGGAGTCACTCGTGTGTCAGAGCTGGCTGTGAACAGCTCCAGGCACCCCTGGGCAGAGCAGAACCTCCCTGTGCTGCTCCTTGGGGCTGCTGTCTGCCAGGAGAAAATGTGAATTTCTCCCTAGATCTCAGCACTTCTAGCAAATTCCTGATTCTTTTGTGTTCAGTTGCATATTCAGAGCTCTGGAGCATTTTTGCTCTTTCCCTTAGCTGCATTTAATTTGTAATATTACAGTTTTTGGGTGGATATTAACCCCTCTCTGTACTGAGATTGAGGCATATAAAGCTCTGGAATAACATAAAACTGAAAACCACAAAGGGTGGTTCACAATTCTCTGCTATAAAAAGTATCTTAGCATTGTCAAAGAATATTTTTTTACTCATTCTACTTTCTACAGAAATTGTAAGGAAATTTCCAGAAAGATCTAAAACAAAGAAGGCTGCCAAAAGGAGCCCCATACTGAAACAGATGATTTTGAGTGCTTAACAAAAGGAAAAAAAAATCAATGAGAAATTGCCATGAAGTCTGCAGTCAAATATATGATTCCCACTTCCCCTACTGCTCATTTCTTCCTATTCATTTCATTCCTGCCCGCTCTTTCTAATTCCTTTTAATAGCATTATTTACCTGGCCCTGTGGCTTGCCTAACAACTCGGAGCCACAGAAACTCTCGGCTCTGCTGTTTTCCAGCTTCAGCTGCAGCAGGATGAAAACTGATACCCCGTGCAGAAGTGAGAGCTCCATCACACAGCAAGTTTCTTTCAGCCTCCGTGGTTCCAAGTCACCTCTGAGGTGAGCACAGCACATGTGCCAGCTCCACTGGGCTGTGAATAAGGATATCCAGGGGGAAAAAAAAAAAAAGAAGTGGGACGTGAGCTTTAGCTCAGTGAAAATGCTTCAAATTTTCTGGAAGTGCAGAATACAAGAAGTGATGAATATTTTACGTTTTAAAAAAGCCAGCACTGGTTCTCTTAATTTAAGTCATTTTTCATGTAGTTACCATTTATCACAGAGAGCAGAGACTTCAGCTGGTAAAAATTAGTGTATTTCCATAAACGAATGGATCTGGTCTGGCTTATTCTAGCTCAGCATTTGACTTACTACAAATAATGGCATTGGGAGGTAGGGATGTAAGGAAGAAATTAGCTGAGCTGCAGCTTGGCAGCGATCGCGGAGCTGTTTGCAAGCGCCCTGAATGCTCGGGCCTAGAACGGGCCAAACCCCTCATTACAACCAGGATTAACAACTTAATGCCTTTCTCATCATTAAGAGGTCGCAAATCAGGGCTGCTTTGCTTGCAGAGCGTTTGTTGTTGTGCAGTGGCTGGAGGCAGCTCCAGGGGTCCTGTTCCAGCTCCAGGCCCCAAATGTGTTTCCCATTCCCGGCGGTGACGTGGGGTCCTCTTTGCTCCCCCATTGGGCAGCCAAAGCATTCCAAGCACGACAGTAATTAGTACCACACTGCCCCGTTGTCCTAATTGAAGCTGCAGGTGTGTGATGTCACTGAAAGCTGGGCTTTTGTGGGACTTTGACTTCCGTTCCTGCTGTTGCTCTGAGGGGCTTTGGCCCCGGACAGGACCCCCACACTGTACTTGGCACTGCACAGATGCCAAAGAGATGCCCCCTGCTCCAGAGCTTTTACGATCCCAGTGATTTTTAATCCCATTGTTAGAAGTCACAATGCCTCGTGCCTTAGAACTGTAACACATTGTTCATGGGGCAGGGACAAAGATGCGCTGAGAGACACGGAGCCCGCTTGGAAATCAGACATCTGTCAGAAACACTCTGGTCTGTGCTGTACAAATGAGGTGTACAGCACCTCAGAGGTGCTGTCATGGCTTGGGGTTTGGAGGGATGGGGAAAAGGGGTTTTGCTTTTTTAGTTTGCCCCACTTCTGTCTCTGGAATCAGTTTTGAGTCCAAGCTCTTGGCTTCCCACCCCCGTGATGTCCATCAAAGAAAATTCTTAGCAGTTAACTTGGAATCATGATGCCTCTTTTCGAGCCTGATGTTGTGTAAACTGTGTCTCCTGCTCATATTGAGTGTGTCAAATTCAATTCTTTGTGTTTCCATAAGAATATGCAACTTAGAACTTCCAATTTATTGCTTTTTTTTTCCTTGTAATCATTCACATTATTTTCTATATGTTTGGGAATTGTTGTGACAAATAGTTCTGCATGGGTTTTTTGGGTTGAGTAGACATGAGGATTTCAAATTTGCTGAAGGAAATGTCCTACTTAGTTGCCTTGGAGAAGGTACATGGATAAATCACATCCCCATCTCTTTATTTCCTACAAATCTGATGTATCTAGTTACAATTTTCTCTAAGCTGCTTCTCAAGTGGTACAACCTCAATTTTCCCCTCCCGAGACAGAAACAAACAACCCCAAATCGAAAAGAAAAAGGTAATTTTGGGAAGATTTCATCTTAGATGTTTTTGATTAAAAGACAGACTTAAAGGAGTGTGTCGAAAGACTCACATCTGGTCATCACAATCTTCTGTAGTGAAGAAACAGATATTCTACTTGTTCCATTTCAAAAAGGTTTTTTGCCTTTTGTGTTTTTCACAAAGGCATAGATAATTTCTTTTTTCACTCCTGACTTTTGTAAAAAGCTCCCTCTTCCAGAGCTGTGTCTTAGAGACCAACAAACTGAAGATGGAGGCTCTTGAGAGTAACCTGTAGTTGGGAAACTCAAAAGCTTCCTCTAACAAATACAGTTGTGCTCCTTCATTTAATTAAATGCAGTACTTAAAACGGGGGAATCGGCTCTGTGAAGTATCATTTATCTGTCATGGGTTTGTAAAGGAATGAGACAACTTAAAGGTATGCTAATCTTTCCCATTATTCTGAAGCTAAGCTTTCAGCAAGAAAAACTGCCCTTCACAGGCAAGTGTCATAGTTAACACCTCTTTATAAAAGATAAATGATAATGGAAGAGGAAAACAATTACCATGGTGCTTTCAGCCTCAAGAAAAGCCCTGGTGGATGAAGTAGAGGTTCTTAGTGGAAGATCATAACAGACAATGCATCATAAAACAAACAACCAAGAATGAGGAAAAGCAAAACTTAACAGAAAATTATTTCCTTTTATTTTCATTTCACTTGACTTATTTTCCCGTGGCAGTCGAGATTGATGTCTCTGGTGGAATTAGCATGTTTGTGACTATCTTTTGCTGTCGTAAATGTATTTTTTAAAAGAGATTTAAGAGCCCACCAGAGCTCTGAATCACCCTGTGGACAATCTTTTCTCTTTCTCTATTGACTGTAAGGCAGAAACTTTCTCTGGTCCAGGCTGGTTTGATGCCTCTGTTGTGCCCTGCTGTGCAATCTTTGAGCTGAAATTTTCAAGAGACCCAGTGGGGATTCCACATTTTTTTGGCAAAAATTGGCCATAAAAATACCTTATCCCCATTTGATGTTTCCAGCCTTTATGTGTTTCATTCTCTGTTATCTCAGCACGCAGCTGCCAATGGCAAGGGTCACTCAAGAGACCCAGATCCAACAAAGTGCCCTGGCATTTGATTGCATTTAAATAGTGAATAGCAGTGGCAACGAATCACAGGAATTGGGAAAAGGAATGATGTTGATCAAAGAAATGGACACCAATGCCTTGGATATGGGTGGTGGGTCTGCCACAGAGTCCCTGACTGACCTTGCAGAAGTCCCAATCTTGCTGTGCTCACCTGTTCATCACTGCTTTCTCCCTGTCTTTGTTTCTGAGGGATTCAAACCCAAGTACTCAGTGAGCTGTACTAAGTTAGATGTTTGTGACTGCAGTAAAGCACACAATTACTGGAGTATCTGCTGGCACCATGAACCCCCTGCCCTGGGCTAAGCCCCAACATGGGCAGCAGGAGAGGGGGGATTCTGCCCCTCTGCCCCTGTGCTCAGGTGAGACCCCACCTGCAGAGCTGCCCAGCCCTGGGCCCAGCACTGCAAGGACCTGGAGCTGCTGGAGAGAGCCCAGAGGAGGCTCCAGGGGGATCAGAGGGATGGAGGAGCTCTGCTGGGAGGAAAGGCTGGGACAGTTGGGATTGTTCAGCCTGGAGAGGAGAAGCTTTGGGGTGACCTCAGTGTGGCCTTGCAGGGTCTGAAGGGGCTGCAGGAAAGAGGGAGAGAGAATATTGACAAGGGTCTGGAGAGCCAGGACAAGGGGGAATGGCTGAAAACTGACAGAGGGCAGGATTAGAAGAGATACTGGGAAGGAATTGTTCCCTGAGAGGGTGGGCAGGCCCTGGCACAGGGTGCCGAGAGAAGCTGTGGCTGCCCCTGGATCCCTGGCAGTGCCCAAGGCCAGGCTGGACACTGGGGCTTGGAGCAGCCTGGGACAGTGGGAGGTGTCCCTGCCCATGGCAGGGGCTGGAAACAGATGTTCTTTCAGATCCCTGTCAACACAAAACATTCAGTGGTTCCTCAACCCCTTCAGTTCTCTGGACAGTTTAGAGGTGAATGGAAGTTGGGATCTACCATAAATCCAGGCAGGCAGTGGAAGCTGGAGCTGAGCAGGTGGAACTCCCTCACCGGGAGCATGGGGGTGTGGCAGGAGGAGCTGCAGGAAGAGATCTCACCCAACAAACTCACCCGAGGTCAAGGCAGGTGTGCTCTTTGGGAAGCACTGGAGCAGGTTTGGCTAGATCCAGGCACCTGCTGGGGGCTGTGCCAGGTGTGGGGCATGAGGGAATCACAGCCTCCACAGGGTACAGCCCCTCTCTGCTCTCTCTGCCCACCCAACCACAGCCACGGGAGGGGTTTTTTCCCTCTCCTGAAGTTCCTGCACAAATCCTACCTTTGGTTTGTGCCAGCTGGGAGGTACAATACAAATAATGTAACAGATTATGGAAATGTGTAAACACTTGTGATTTCCCTGGAGCTTTTCCTCAGTGCAATTCGATAGAGTGACTGAAATGAAGGAATATTGCTCAGTACCCTGAAGCGTGTGAGATCTGACCAATAATACATTACCAAGATAATACTTCCTTATCTCATATGTATGCTGGGAAAATTGATTAGGCTTTGCCTGCAAAATTCTGGGAAACTGGGAAATGTTATTTGCCATAAATGCCAAGTACAGCTCTTACTGTGGCATCTGTGACTCAGTTCCTTAGTTTTAAATAAATAAAAGCCCATGTCATTTAAAAAACAAAATAAATGCGTAAAGGCTTACTCAGCTACAGATCTGTAGCTGACAAATTTGAATTGACAAAGCTTAAGTAATTAAAAGCATGGGCTGGAAAAAAGATCCTCAAACTTCCGAATAGGTCTGAGACCTGGAGCTCTGCAGTGCTGAGGACTTTGAGTTTTCTATCTCAATGGATGTTTATCCTCCCATTTCTTTGCAGCCAGGATTAATAGCTTGGCTTTTATCTGCTCTCTTATCTGAACAAAGGGGTATCCAAAACTCTGTGAGCATTGAGGGTTTCTGAGGATCCCAAAGCAACATTCCCTCAGTATCTGCAGGAGCCTGTGTGTTTTTCCATGTACAGAGATTAAATTCAGAGCACTGTTATGTTGAACCCCTTCTCAGCATCACCAGCCTGGAGGGGGAACGGGATGGGCTCAGAAGGAGATTTTATTTGATTCATGAAGCTTTGGTGAGCAGTGAGAGAAATGCCTCCAGGAGGGTTTCTTAGGTGGGGAAGGCAGATAAAGGTGCTCAGAAAAAAAGAAAAAACCAAACCTGTTTATGGAGCTTTTCCTTTTCTCTAGGGTGACATTTGCAGAGGGGAATAGAGCTGGGTGGGCAGATTTCATTGCAGATCCTGTGCCTGCCTTCTTTGCAGCTGCTCCGTATCTCTGAGAACAACTTTCATACCTGTGCTCATTCTAGAGGCACCACTTAATGCTTTCTGTTGGCTTCATGGAGTTTTGTACTTCTCTGCCTCCTGGTTTGTGTCCTTTTCTACCACATCAAACTGTTAAGATCTAGTGGATTGTTTTTCCATTTTAATTCCACAGATGAATTGACAAACAGATTCTCCACACTCTCTCATGAGTTTTTCAAGTGAGGAGATAAGCTCAGCATCTTAATGTGGTATTGATCTGAGCCCTGTGGAATTTGAATTTGCTTGACTTTGTAAAGTTTGCATAGGTAGGATATCTGAACATCAGATGCCTGTCAAGCCTGAGACTGGCCTGTTTGATCTGGCTAACTCATAATTAATTGAGCTGTTAATGTGAGGATTTGATAAGAGCACCTGGGGGTGTTTGGCACAAAAGGTGCTGGCGATGTGGAGCTTGACAGATGGATGCTTTCCAAATTTAAATCAGGTAGGTCTTAAACAATGATTTATAGCTGGGGAGAGTGGAATGTAAAGTGATGTGATATTTTCCAAGTGAAGCAGCCTGGTCTTTTTTGAAATCAGGATACAGGGTGGAAATGATCTGTCTATTAACAGCCTTCATTTCAGCTGGAGCTGGCCTTGCTATTGAGCCTTTTGTGCTGAGTCTCCCTGAGCACTTTGCCACGACAAAACACACAATAGTTCAACTGTGGAGGCAACAAACAGAGCAGTAATAATGCATGTAGCACCTCAGCCCTGCTTTAGGGGTGCACTGTGACTTGCCAGCAAACTTCACACCCCAGGAAAACTGACTGCAAGCCCGCAAGGATTTCATCTGCTGCGCTCGAGAGGGGAAATGTGAAGAGCTCTTATTCTGCCTGAGCTGCATGCACAGAGATCATCCCTCAGGCACTGCCAGGGTTTCTGTAGCAGGCACAGTGATGTGAGCAGCTGCACACTTGCATGTTAACCAGGCCAGTCAGCAGCAGCTCTCTCCTGCAGCATAATAAGTGGGACTGGAGAAGGAGCATCATGTTTTATTTAAGGGGCATGGCTGGCTGGTGGAACTACAGCTCACAGGGCCTGGAAATGCAAGCCATGGTGTGTTTGGGTGCCTCCTTATTCCTCGCTGATAAAAGAGCTTTCCAGCTCCAAACGCTTACCTGGTTATAATTGCCTGCTGCTCTTGGTGTGAGCAGCCAGCACAGGAGGGCACCCAGGCAGGGCTGAGTTATCACCAAGTTCCTCCTTCCTTCCAGGTCTGGGCTTGCAGTTGCTGCTTCCTCACCAGCCTTGGCTGGTCTGGCCTAATATGGCAAGATTCAGAGCTGGTGCAGGTCCTTGAACCTGAGCTCAGGCTTTAGGAAAGGAGAGACAACTGACAACCTCCACATAGACCTTCTTTCGAGGTGGGTGGAGGGGAATGTACTGCAACAACTTATTATCTTTATATTACATCATTCCCAAATATTTTTAACCTCAGTTGTGCTAAGATTGCACCCAGAGCTGATTGGAACACCTGTTTTAACAAATTCTTGGCTTGTTTTGCTCCTTAGACTGGAAAATTCCTCTGGGGAATGAAGGCCTTGCTGGGGGAGGAGGGTCCAGGGAGCAGGGGTTGTGCAATGCACCCCGAGCACCACATTCCTTTCTGCACAGGACTTAGATACAGCATTAAATATAACATCAGAGCTCTCTGGGAAAGCTTGCTGAGGGCCAGCCTTGCAGATAGAAGCTTTACTGTTTGCTTTCTGATCAAACTCATCAGATGCTGAGCCCTCAGAAATGTTCATTTACTCCCTAGATGTTCTCCCTTTGTGCTGGCTGCTGTTGAAGTGGAGCCAGTGCCTGCCCATGCAGTTTTGGACTTTGTGCTCTCGCTGTTCAGAGAGGATCTGAACTAACCACTGTGCCATTGTGAGGCACATGTGAAAGCTGAGCTGCTCTGCCAATCTCTCCTCAAATTGCTTTTGTTCGCCCTGTCTGTATCACCAAACCAAAGGCATCAAATTGCACTAGAAAGAGAACCCTTATTTCACAGGAGGTTCTGTTCAGTGTACTCGCAGTCAGGGGCACTGCTGTTCACTGAGACACATCAAAGGGCTTGGGGGGGGCTGGACTCAATTGTGTTGTATTCAAGTCGAGGCATTTTCAAAATTCATTTCTGTTGCTAAAAGACCGACTCCCTCTTCTTTTAGGAAAAGTACTGTCTCAACAGAAGATGAAATAGGTGTAACTAGGTTGGGGATGAGGGGGGAGTTTGGTGTTTCTGGTCCAGCCCTCCTGCTCCCAGCTGGACCCCTTGAAGCTCGATGGGGCTGCTCAGGGCTTTGTACAGCTGGGATTGGGTTATCTTTAGGGATGAAGGCTGCAGTCTCTCTGGGCAAATTTGTTCCAGTACTTGATCTTACAGCTGTTTTCCTCTCTTTTCCAGCTGAACAAAAGTTCTGAGCAGCTGCAATCAGTGTGTTGCTGAACTTTCTCTTGCTGCAACCAGTGTGTTTCGTCTTGCTCTTGGTGCATCTCTAGGAAGAGTTTTACTGAGTTTCTCCTTATTTCTCACCTGTTCAGTCCTTTCAGAGGGACAAGATGTGCCTTTAGCCCCAGGCAGGGCAAACCCATTGCTCTTTGTACTTCTTGTGCTCTCATATATGGTCTGTTACCATCCTAGAACCTCTCCTGAGCTCAGTCCAGCTCAGCCTCAATTTACTGACCTTGGTTTTCCCTCTTTCCATGGTTATTCCTGTGACCCATTTCTAGCTCAGTATAAATGAAGGCTTTCTCTTGTTCCTTAATTTTGCTAATGCTCAGTTCTACTCAGATTGTTTGAAAGCAGCTGTTGCTGGGAGTAGAAACAGAGCAAAGAATCAAATATAGAGGGAAATGTGCTCAAACTGTTTGTTCTCATAACTCAGTGCAAGCAGCCCGGGGAAGTAGGCATGAGCTTGCAGAAATCCTCTGGGGTTTTGCACGTATCCAAACACATCCACTGTTCTAGCTTGCTTGTCAAATTCTTACGTTCAATATCCGAAATATCTCTTAATCTGATCAGATCTATCCTAAAATGTTGACAGTCTTATTTCCTCAGGCCCAAATGAGGTCAGCAGCCATGTATCCTTCTTGGAGACAATCGGGAAATAATTAAAATCTGGAAATGATCATTCAGGCAAGGATGGAAAATATTTTCAATTTCCTAAGTAGCTGTGACACTTTTCACATGAGTGCTCTCTTTCTTCTGAAACCCCTCACTTTTCTCTTTGGTCTCTCAGTGCTCTTTGTTTTCCCTCAAAAAAAACCAAACCTATATCCTGGTGGGAAGGAGAGGCAGGGCTGGGGGAAGCACATCAGTGAGGCAGGAGGCAGCTGCCTTCTGCCCTGCCCATGCTCATCTGTTCTCATCTTCCTTCTGCCTGTAATATCAGTGCTGCAGAATCCTGCAGCTTCTCTCATTGCTCCCCATCCATCTCCCACCTTCTGGATAACCCTGGGGTTTTCTCTCAGGTGCTCCCAAGGGTTGGAGTCCAGAGGCTGAAGCCAAGCTCAAAAGCAGATCAGAGACTTGGATCAGGGTATAAAGGTGGCAAAATCCAGATTTGTGGGAGTGCTCTGCTGCCCAGCCTCACATATCCATTGGATAACCTGGCACGGGATTCCTCTGTGCAGGCATCAGCCCCTTTTGGGGTCCCTTTATAGCAGCCCCACCATGAGACTCACTCAGGGTCCCACTGAAATCATGGTACAAACCCATTAAACTCGATTTAGGGACCTGGACCAACTCTCTATCTATATAACCTTTATTTCTGGCTCTGCTTGTCGAGAGTGGTGGAAGGTGCTGTTATTTTTGGAAGTGACTTGGGTAGTGCAGAGCTGAAATACAGCTGTCCCTTATTCCAGCTGGGGGCATTTCCACGGAAAACTTCTTTAACTTGTCACTGTATTGCAAATTTATTTTAGGGTTTTTAATATCACAGTGTGCCCAGTACGGAGTATGAGCAAGAGTAAAATGACATGAATGTGAAATGGAGGAATTTAAACAGGCAAAGGGCACTAAATGAATTAACTTTCATTCTCTCACTGAAGGAACTGTTCTCTGTGTTTCTCCCCAGCATTTTATGCCACACATACATTATAACTTCACACTCAGGCTACTTTAATGCATTCAGGCACTGTTTCCAGTTCCTCCCTTCCTTCAGCTTGCTTAGCTAAAAATCAATTTGTTATTACACGAATTGCTGCAGGACATAAAGCTGTCTGTGTAACTAGCCCAATTAATTAATATTTTTGCACTCTACTTTAATCAAACATAATTGCCAGACTTTTAAATATGACCACTCATCAGTATTTTCCAGTGGAGCTTATTTTTCATGATTAAATTATTATTGCAATCCATCCTTGTGCCATTCCCCTACCTTCATACTGAAATTAGGTGTTAGCAGCAGCAGCTGAGAAAGACTGGGAAGGGAGAATAGTGAGGAAGTGGTGGAGATTCTGCATAAATCTTTTACATGAATGAACCAGTCCTTAGTAAATGTCACCCAATAGGGTGTAGGTGTCATGTAGGTGACTCTAATTTCATGGAATTCCAGAGTGGTTTGGGTTGGAATGGATATTAAAGCTCATTTTGTTCCATCCCCTGCCATGGGCAGGGACACCTCCCACTGTCCCAGGCTGCTCCAAGTCCTGTCCAGCCTGGCCTTGGACACAGCCAGGGATCCAGGGGCAGCCACAGCTTCTTCGTGCACCCTGTGCCAGGGCCTCACCAGGAGCAAATTTCTTCCTAACACCCAATCTAAGTCTCCTCTATGTCAGCGTGAAACCATTCCCTCTGGCCCTTGTAAATAGTCTCATTCCATCTTTCATGGCAGCTCCCTTCAAGCTGGAAGGCCACAATCAGCTCACCCCAAAACCTTCTCTTCTCCAGTCTGAACAATTCCAATTCCACAGCATTCAAAGGGGCACAATCCTGCTGGAGGTTTTGCCAAAACAAAACTTCAGAATCCTCAGGTCCTTCCATTCTTCCTGGTCTCTTCTGCCTCCTGAGATCAGGGCTGAGTTTTTATGGGCAGAAATGTACTGGTTCTGTGCAAGCAGTGGAATATAGAGAGGGTTAATTGTACCCACTTGGTTATTTTCCTATCCATCTGGAGCAAAAGGACCCAGGCATAGTAGCATGTTCTATAAAAATAACACTTTTACCTTTTATTGTCTTTTCTCCTGCAAGACGAAACAGTGAGTTGGAAAATAGAGTTGTTGGGAAGCATCTCCTTTACATCTGAAAGCAAAAGAGATCAGGACCAAGGGTTCTGCCCTTGGTGGGTGCTGGCAGCTGCTCAAAACAAAGGCAAATTGGGTGGAGAAACAAGTTCCTGGAGACTGTCACAGTAGTTTGCACTTCAGCCACAGCTCTTAATGACTGTCCCCAACAACCTGAATGCTTTGGGATGTGCAAAACCCATGGGCTAGAGAACCACAGAAAACCAGGGCTAGGGAGGGTTTTGGGAGTGTTTGAGCTTGACAATTCACCCACTATTTTAACTCAAGGGCTATCTGGACTGGTTTACAAAAAAATATAAAGGCTATATTAACCAGCTTTGCCCTAGTTGTTTATTGCTCAAGTCAAGCAAATATTAGTGTAAACTACAAATATTTATGTATTGCTCTTTATTTGCGTGCAGATGTGCATGTTCAAGTGGTTTTTACAATTGCTTTTACCTACAGCTTCCAGCACTCTTGAGACACTGACTAAGTTTGGACTTGAAGCATTTCTGTGATGGTTTCTTATAGTTTTACTTCTTCTTTTCTCTGTCTTTTTTCCTGCCATTTTAGGGGTGGAGAAAGAAGGAAGAGATGCATTGGGATAAAAAGAAAATGGGAGAAAAGAGAACGAATCTATGCCCAAACTAGTAAATGCCTAGAAGCAAAAAAATCCAATTCAACCAAATCCTCAGTGTGTTCAATGTCTCAATGTGTTCCTTTTGGAAACAAAACACAGTTCTGATTTTCAGGAAATTTGACGTTGGTGTGTTGAAACTGAATAATAATAAAAAAAAAAAAAAATTCTGGGAAGCAGAACTTTTTTTTTTTGGCCGGAAAAGTTCCTGGATGAAATGGTGAGGGATTCACCTGCTGCTTTCCCAGCATCACTCGGTGCAGGAGGTTCCCTGTCAGTCTCAGGTAACTGAGTTGGTGGCTCAGGTTCCTTTCTGCTCCTCACACCCTCCACAAATCCAGTCACAGCTCTTGCCTTAATTAAAAAAGTGCCCATTCTGCTTTCTCCACAAGTCCCCTCCGTGTGCACACGCAGCCTGAGGGATATTTTTTTCCCCCCTCTCCCAGCAAAGATTGCATAAGGATTGCTAGCACGTGGCTGCAGTGCGTGGTGTGCGGCAGCCAAATAATCCTGGATTTAAGAGTCCCTCAGCTCTCATTCACACGCCAGACCGTAACCGCTCTGATTTTCCCCTTTCAGCAGCTGCAATACCCAGGCACAATGGGGTGACTTAAGGTTAAGGATGTCGTTTCAGCTTTAACTTGGAATGTCCTAGCTCTGATGGCCCCCAGCCAAATCCTTAACATTATTTTAATGTCGTTTTTCTTCTTTGTTTTATGTTTGCATACATTTAAAAACAGAGCAGGGGTTACTTATGTCACAGCTGTGCATACTTTCTAAGGCCAATGGATAAATACAGGCTTTATACTCCAAGAGGAAATTTTTTTTTTTGGTAGGACCCAAAATGCAAGTTGGTGGAGAGTCTGGTTGGCGGATGAGATTAGCAGCTGGTGCAATGAGCTCTGTCTCCCTTGATTTTGATGGAATTGACTGATTTATCTCTGCTGAGGATCTGGCCCCATGCTTCTCTCTGAGATCAGAACTTTTCTCTGGCCACTTGACATATATTTTTGTTTGTATAGAATTATCTATCTCTTCCCACCCATTTCCCTCTTCCTGTCTTTTCAGATTTAGGGTTTAATTTTGCACAGACTGTATCTAGTTGTCTGATTTTCCTTTCCTAAAGGAAAAAAATATTTATTTATTTTTAAGCTGCACAAGTGCTGCGTGTTCTGCATGGGTACCCAGGTGGCTGGGTTGAAATCTCAGCTGAGTGAAGTTTTCCAGTTTGTTTACTGGAGTCTTCCCAAGGAACTTGTCTAATTTGTCATTTTCTGATCAGGATTGATGATGTGCTAAAAGGTGTTTTAGTCCATTTTTTTCTGGTATGGAAGCACTGAGCCAATATCTATAGTATGAAGTGTCAAAGCACAAAAATGCTTTAGGAGAACCTTTAAAACCAATTCCTTAGCCAAATACCAGAGAGAAGGATTGGTTTATTTTGTTTGGATTTGTTGGTTTGGGTTTTTTTCTCTGTTTTCTTTGTCACAGAAGGGAGATTTTTAGAATTAATGTCTATTTTTTCCTTAGTTTTCTTGTTTTTATCTTGGGTAAAAGTTTCAGCTCTTTGCTTTCCTTACAACCAGGCTGTCTTTGAAAATCTGGAAGCCATTTTTCCTACCTAAACAACTTGGGATTTTAGCTTAGGAAGGTCATGACAACCCAACAACTACAACTTGAATTAAATGCATGAAGTTGCAACAGCAAAAGTAAATGATAGTGATGGTAGTTGAGATTTAGTGCATTGTGTACCTGGACCAAAACCCAGAGACATCACTGGAAGGTTTTCCACTGACCTTAATAAGCTTCAGGTCAAGCCTTAGACTTGTAAGACGAAGCTTAATTCTTTGGCATCCCTCTACACACCGTGCAGCCATCTCATAAGCTTAGGGGCTCAGCCCCAGCACACTCCCCCCTGTTTTGGGACTCTCTCTGGTTTCCTGCAGGCCCCTTTGGAGCAGCAGCAGGGTTTGGAGGAGATGCTCATTAACAGCTGCTCCGCGCGATTCCAGCCCGCAGCTCCTGCGGTTCCTCCTCTCCAGAGGGGAGATGAAACATTCATGGCTCTGTGGCCCAGCTCGCTGCAGAGCTGGAGGATTTTCTGCAGTCACGCCATCCCTGCCGTGCACAGACTGTTCAGGTGAGCACTAATGCTCAGCCCCAAGGCGTAATTGCGGCGTTTATGGTCAATGTAATTCTGATTTGCCTCTCCTGGCAGATGGATTTCCAAAGCGTTCTCCTCCGTGTCGGTGTTAGTGCAGTGGTTGCTGCCTTCCTGGGGGAAAAGGAAATGTTGCATACTCAGTTCTTTAGAAATCTGTATTATTAAAAATACATATTCTCTGTTTCTGAAAGTATGAAAGGGAGGAAGAGAGCACAAAGCAGTGAGAGGGGAGAAAGGTCCCACTCTGAGCACCAGGAGGGTTTATTCCTTTTGGATGTTCTGTGCAAAAAGAATTCTCCCTGAGCCAAGAGTGTGGAGCTGAGGGAATCTGCAGCCCTGCCTGGGAGCTGTCAGCCTCATTTTGGGGGCTGCATTTTCTGGGAGTCTGTCCATGAGGCAAAGTTTTGGGGGGCAGTTTGCTGCTTTGTTGGAAAGAGCCAGACAGACTTTCTGTGTCCTGTCAGGCTGTTTCCCTTTGCTCCGTGGGGTTTTTCCTCCCTGGTGCCTGAACTGCATCTTGCTCACACTTCAGTGAGCCTGGACTGAAGCGTCCCCAAGGTCAGGGCAGTGATGGCCAGGCAGCCTTGCCTGGGCTGGTTAAACCCAGGCTGGTTTCACAGCACTGCAGGGTGTTGTCAGTTAAAATATTCCCATTCCCCTCATGAGCTGTGCCCTGTTTTCCCCAGCAATTGCCCTGTGGAAGGGCAGGGAGCCGCCAGGCTGGGTGTGCTGCTTCTCCAGAGATGTGCAAGAGCTCTTGGCTCCTGCCACCCTGTCCCTCCTGTGCCTCAGGGACTTCGTGACCCGAGCAGCAATTCTGACAGCAGCTTTTTCTTCACATGCTTTAGTAAAATGCACCAAAACTTAGATTTCGAGTGCTGAGCTGTGTGCTGAGAGCTGCACAGTTTGTGTGTGATCTCAAACTCTGTTCTGGGGGATCCTGCCCTGTGGGTCCTGCCCATTCTGGCAGAGAAGCTGAAACATTATTGCTTTTTAATGTATATGTTGGTCATCTGTGGGGCTCCTGTCCATCACCCAGTGACTTCAGGGAGGGGAGACCAAGGTGATCAGAGGGATGGAGAACCCTCTGCTATGAGGAAAGCCTGGAAGTATTGGGATTGTTCAGCTTGGAGAAGAGACAGCTTTGGAGTGATCTAAATGTGGCCTTCCACAAGTGTCCAGGGCCAGGTTGGACTGGGCTTGGAGCACCCTGGGACAGTGGGAAGTGAGGCTGGGACTGGCTGATCTTTGAGGACCTTTCCAGCCCGAGCCAGTCCATGATTCTGTCTTGTGTAAAGCCACAACTTTCAGTGTCTTGACCCATTAGGTCACTCCAGGGTTGGTGAGAGCTGGATATAGAGCATTTCCTTTTCTACACATCTGTGCATATTCACACCTCTTTGTAGAGATGTTTTCCTCACTTCTGCAGGTACTTCAGCTTCTCCCATCAGTGATCACAGCTTGTGTGATGATCTTATATCTCACTTACCACAAAACCCAAGGAGGAGTCCAAGCAGGTAAAAGCAAAGTAGTCCAAAATGAGCAGCTTTGCACTTTGATTTCAACAGCTGAAACTGCAGTTCTTCTTCCCAACGAAAACATTCAGTAGCGTCAATGATTTTCCACAAAATAAAACATTTGTGTTTGGAAAAGCATTTTAGGATCACAGAATCATTAAGCTTGGAAAAGACCTTTAAGATCATCAAGTCCAACCCAGCACCACCAGCCATAAGAAAACTATTTAATCTGAGAAATCATTTCATTCCTTCCTGGTATGATACAGACCTCTCTCTGCAATAACCTGAGTGTATTGGAAACTAAAAATTCTTATTATATCTTCTCTGAGACTACTGCATATTTGTTGAAAAATAAACAGCAATCTATTATAGAGTGCAGACAACCAGGACAGAATCTTTGTACAACCCTGCAGCAGGGAGAGGTTTGAATCCTAAAATATTGGTTTATTGTTAGTTTTTATCTGCTTTAGAGCCTTGTTATTTATCCTGTATAAGCAAAGCCACTGGTGATGTGAGAACCAAATGGAAAAGCCATCGGTGATGTGCAAATGCTGCTTGTGAATAGTGGGATTTGGGATCAAAATTTGTGTCATTGCATCTAATTTAGGAGGTGACTTTAGCTGTTATGACTGACTGAGTTTTTCCATGGGCATGGTTTGTGGGGGTGGGAAAAAGTATTTTACATTCATTGGAATTATTGCCTCTCTTAGGCAAAAGAAATTAATCCTAATTTACTGAATTCCAGAGCAATTCTCTTTCTGCAACAACCACACTTGTGATGGACACAATTTGAACTGTTAGTAGAAATTGAAACTCTGTCCAAAAGCTTGAGGCTATAACTGTGAAGGAGAAACTAAAACCATGAATTGCTTGGCTAAAACTAATACCCTTTAGCAGGGAGCAGGAATGGAATTGCATTTTCTCTGGGATAGGTAAGTTTCACTCAGGTAGCTCCTAGAGCAAAAGTGTTTGTGGTAGGAATAATCAGAATTCAGGAATAAATCCTGTCCTTAAGTGAACCAAAAAGCACTAAAATCAATCTCCAGTGTCATCTTTAACCGGAGGAAGCAGGACCAAGGACACACTGCAGATTCTTCAAACAGGGCAATTCCAAATGTAAATTGTTTTAGTTGCAGTTCTTCGAGGCTGTTGAACTGTATCATGAATTAAATCCAAGTCTGAACAAATGCTGGGAAGTAATAATGTGAATATTTCTAAACATGAAGAAGTATTATTCTCTCCAATGGTAGCACACAAACAGTATAATTACTGTGGCAATACATTTTTTTCCTTAAATAATTTCTCGAAGTGGCGAAAAGTGCCAATCATTTGCTAAACTAGTCAAGCCTCTTCACAGAATCTGCTCAGATTTATGGCTATGGAGGGAATATTTGACTTGATGATTGAATAAATAGCACCAGCAAACTTGCTGTCATTATAGTGCTCATCAAAACCTCAACATTTTCCAGGAAGAGAGGCAGATGGACTCACCCAGAGCTCCATCCCTTTGCACCAGAGCTTGAAATGTATCAGAGTCAGAAGTTCAGCGGACAGAGAAATAACTCAACTTCTTTTTTTGACCAACAATAAAGTCATTCAGCTGAAGTGGAGACAAGTCATATCTGATACCATATTTTTATATCCTTTTTGCTTATTATAATTTATTTTTTTTCAGATTGGTATTGCACAGAGAAATATGCTGCATTCTTCCGAAATTAAATTTGAATCTGTATCAAGGCAATTTAATCCCTCTCGGAGTTGGTGGATAAAGGAGCAAGCATAACCTTCAGTAATTCCCTTGCTCATAGTTGGCTTTTTCTCATGCACAACAATTTAAAACAAAATCACTTTCTCTAATGAGGGACTATAAATTACTTCTTTAATGAGACACATGAAGTTTGAAGAGTTGAATTCCCACATCTCTCTTATCTGTAAGCCTGGGCACCTCTGGGGATGGGAAAAGATCCATCGTGCTGGGTTTCTGTGTTATAATATCGCTCAGTATTGAGATGATTATTACAATATCATTGAGTCCCAGATGGGAATCTGGCCTTTGGTATGCTGAGTATTGTTTTCATCTAATGTTGAGAGTCTTAAAATGCTTAGAATTGAAACAAAAATTGGGAGGGGAACTTGGAACTGCCCAAAACCAGAGAGCAATGTGGTGACATAGTTTCTCTCAGTTCCTCCTACGCTGTTCCTGCAAGTGCACTGCTTTGTGTTTCAGTAACTTATTTTTTGTATAGATATTGACATCTGCATTCTCTCTTGCAAAAAAAAAAAATCTGGAAAGGATTACTTATTTCCTTACATAACTTGCAGGTTATAATGTGGTATAGAGAGAGGGAAGGAGCAAATCTCCAAAAGTCACAGAATCTCACAGCATGGTTTTGGTTAGAAGGGACCTTAAAATTAATCTCAATCCAATGCTCTGCTATGGGCAGGGACACCTCCCACTGTCCCAGTTGCTCCAAGCCCTGTCCAGCCTGGCCTTGGACACTTCCAGGTATGCATGGGCAGCCACAGCTTCTCTGGGCACCCTGTGCCAGGGCCTGCCCACCCTCACAGGGAACAATTTATTCCCAATATCCCATCTATCCCTGCACTCTGGCAGTGTGAAGCCCTTCTTTGTCCTGTCACTCCAGGACAGGACATTTATAAACAGCCCCTCTCTATTTCTCTTGAGGCTTCCTTCAGGTTCTGGAAGGCCACAACCAGGTCATCCCGAGCCCACCTTTTTTCCAGGCAATTTTTTCCGAGGTTGCTCATTGTGAAGTCAAACCCATGGGTGTGCCATAGAACCCACAGGTGGGATCCTTTCTCCTCAGGAACACATCCTGGGGGAGCAGGAATCCTCTTTTGATTGATAAACTGCTGGATCCTTGAAGAGGGACCTTAGAGCCCTTTTGGCCAAAGAGGCATCTATAAGAAACCAGTATTTATGCACGATTATGTATTTATAGGTACATTTGTATGTGAAATGTGTAGCACTCAATATATTGATCAGGCAGATGCTGTGCCGGCTTAGCCCAATGTATTCTTTGCTGTTAGTCCTCACTCCTAAATGCAATCAGGGGCTGGGCTGTGATGGCTCAGCCATTCTTCTTTCAAGAAAAGGCAGTTTGTTCCATTTATTCTCTGTAAACCATCCAGTGCCTGCTCTGATAGCAGCACAATTTAAGGTATTAGCATATTTATAAGCCAGCGTGTGTTCTAACACACCATTTCTGTTTGGAGTCACATTTAATACCAGTCCTTTGGCTCTGCCCAGCCCAGCCCAAGGCAGAGCTGTCTCAGCAGACGTTGTGTATTTGTGTTATTTTCAGAAGATATGTTCTTTGCGAGGTGGGCTTCCATTTATTATGTATTTATACAGCTCTTAGCATCATGAAAATCCTGATCAGATTGATTTCTAGAACCGGGGTGAAAGAATTGTTGTGCAATAACAATCATTGTCCCTTGCTGCCTTTCAGACACTTCAAATTTTAAGCAGACTACATTCTTAAAAGAGGGTTAATTAAATAGAGTTGTTCTGCACAGAGAAACAGTATTTCTCAAATGCTTTCAAAACTGTAAAACAATCTGTGAGTAGCCAACAAAAAGTATGTTAACAATGGCCAAATCAAACAGTGATTCAGAATTTGAATTAAAGGTCGTAAAAACCCTGTATGCATTAATCACAGAGCTCTGGTATGAATATTAATAGCAGCTGAGAGCTGTTAAATAGCTGGTTTAGCTTAATTTTAAGCAGTAATTAAACATTTATTAGAACTTAACTCTATAAATACTTTATAGATAAGAAGCTGTAATAAGGGCTAAGCTGGATCAAAGTGTGGGCTATTAGTGTCACTTCTTCAGAGTTAGGTGTATCACCAGGAGGACTGAGATTGGTGTGAAAATATAATTTAGGAAACCACAGTTGAAATATCTCAACCCTGTATCCTTCAGGAAGATCCTTGCAATGCCAGACTTTCAGATATCTGTGGAAAAGTTGAATTTTCCAGCTACTCCTGCTGCAGTTATCGAAGCGATTTCTGCACTAAGGTTATATCAGGACATTTTCTGTCTGCCTTAACCCAGCTCTCAAGAAATTCTTTGCGGCCAAGATCTGGTAGAAGAGATAAATGACATCTGCTCAGAATGGATAGTTTAATGGCTAATTTGCTTCTCACCTTTAATGCCATGAAAAATCCAAAAGAAATGCCAAAAAATATGAGTCAAACGTTGCCCAGTGTTGTTGAGGTTTATGAATCTCCTGAAAACAGAATTCCAACTGGCTTTACAGATATTGGATGTTTTTAAATCTCTTGAGATGTAGGCCTAAACTCTTCCGTAGGAAAACTTCTAGTCAATAATAGATCATCATCACTTCTTATTTCTGCTGTTCATTGTCACGGCAAACACTTTTGCTTGATCTTGATATTATGGTTTTATGTTGATGTATCATAAATAGAGAAGATAGGAAGTTAGGTCAACTTGGGGAATAGATGGAAACAATGCAGAAAGTTAAAGAAAATTAACCAGTGGAACCTTTTTTTTTTTTTGGGTGACTGATAGAAAATATTGCTGGAGGGGCTGGGAGCCCTGGAGCCCTTCTCACTGCACCTCTGAATTCAGGCAGCCAAGGACCTGCTCTGGGAGTTGCACTCATTGAGGATAACAAACAGATGAATTTACCTGCCGTGTTTTTTTCCCTGAATTCCTGTATCAGTTACTGCTCATTGTAGGGCTCTTTTAGCAGTGTTTCCTGATGAGCTGGGAGAATGCAAAGGGTGCAAGTGATTCTTGGTTGACCTCGTTGGCCTGAATTCACGTTTGCTGAAGACGTTGTAGAGGTCAGAACTCTGTTTCATTTCAGGAACTGCTCAATAACATTTTCAGTAATTTACTGCCGCAAAAAGATGATTTAATGCTTCAGATAAAAACACCTTGTCCTTAAAATGCATTGGATGCCTCTTTCTGGACACTGTGTGATTCCAGGGCTCAAAGGCTTGCTTTAGGAAGCGAGGGATTTGGAACATGAAGGATTACGTACCCAAAAGTCCGTATGCATCTTGAGAATCTCAGCTCAAACATCTGCTGGCATATGGCTGGAGCCAGGAGAAAATGTGTTTTGTTTTGCCTAGCTTGCACATGAGCCTGAACCACGGCCAGTGCAGGCCTGGGACAGGAGATGTTTGCAGCATGAGCTATGGATGGGATGAGGAGAGCACGAGTTGCTGAGCAGTAAAACAATTTTCCTTCGTGGTTTGATGTTCCATCAACAGATCTGGTGGTAGGAGTTACCTTGGAGATTTGTAAAATCAAAATTCAGCCTCTAGGTTGCAGCGAGGTCTTTACACATGTCAAAGATTTAGTCCCAGAAGGACTAAAGCTCCAGAAGGTGTAAATGGCATTTGTGCCATGCTTCCTTGATGCAGTTTCCAGTGGAGATGATGGACTTGATTCATCGTACTGTACTTGAGAATATGCTGCACTTGACCTTTGTGGAAATTGTGTTTTGATGGAAAAATGCTAAATATGTTCCATTGGGGTCCTTGCAGATAAAAATATCATTAGATTTATATATGTCCCACCTGACATGATAAAGATTCTCAGGAGAAGGAAATTAGGGAATGCCCATTTCTGCCAAAGATCTGTCCAGGATGTCTTCAGTTGTTTTGTTCAAGGTGTAAACAGTCAGGGACCTGTCTCCAGCTTCTTTGTCAAGCACTTGCTCCTACATTTAAACCATCTTCTGAGTCCAGACGAGGTTCTTGGCTGGCTTAAGAAAATTTAAAAATTTAAAATTGCTCATTCTTCTCTGTTTTCCCTTTGCATGTCATTGCTGTCCCCTGTGTGTTCTGTCAGGCACAGCGCAGGTCCTGTTGAGTGGAGGCTGCACCATCCTTGTGCCAGGAGGCAGCCTGGCAATATCCCAGAGCAAGGCTGGTTGTCATCCTCCCATGGCAGAAATGGGAGAAATCAGAATCACAGACTCACTCATTCTGGTTGGAAAAGACCTCCAGGATTGAGTCCAACCTTTGGCCAATCCCCACTTTTGCAACCAGACCATGGTCCCACAGCATGGAGCCTGGCAGAGCTCAAGGAGTGTTTGCAAAATGCCCTCAGGCACAGGGAGGGATTGTAGGGCCAGGAGCTGGGCTTTGATGATCCTTGAGGGTCTGTTCCTGCTCAGGATATTCTGTGATGGCACTCAGAGCCACATCCAGTCATTCCTTGGGCACCTCCAGGAATGAGCACTCCAAACATCACTGGGCAGCCCTTGCCGAGGCCTGAGCACCCTTTCCATGGGGAAATTCCTGCTGCTGTCCACCCTGAGCCTCCCCTGGCCCAGCCTGAGGCCGTTCCCTCTCCTCCTGTCCCTGTTCCCTGCGAGCAGAGCCCGACCTCCCCTGAGCCCCCTCCTGTCAGGGACTTGTGCAGAGCCACAAGGTCCCCCCTGAGCCTCCTTTTCTCCAGGCTGAGCCCTTTCCCAGCACCCTCAGGAATTCTCCAGCCCCTTCCCAGGTCCCTCAGCTACTCCTCACAGGGTTGACTCCCCACAGCATTGTCCTGGTTGCCTGGAGTTCCCCAAGTTCTCCAGAGCTGCAGATGAACCAGCAAAATATTCAGACCCCCTCAACCCATTTGGAGAGGGTTTTACTGACAGGTTTGCACTATTTAGATAACTTACTGCAAATAAAACCCTGAAGGACTGAAAGGCCATGTGGGCTGCAAAACTGAGCTTATGAAGAGCTCTCCCTCTGCCTACAGAGGCAGGACTGGTTTGGAAAATTTTCAGTAAAAATATTAATATCTTCATGGAGAGGAATAATCTGGATTTTTCCAAATTTCTCATGAGAAGGGCTCTGTTTTTTTATAGATATTCTTTTATCCAACAACAAAGAATTCTAAATTATATAATAGCTAAAATTAAGCTAAATATAGAGAAAGAGACATGAAGTAAAAGTGATCTAAAGCAAAACAGGATATCTTTCAACTTTAAAAGGAGAGTATTATACTTTAGCCAAACTGCATTTTCTCCCTTTCCTCACCAGCTTTTTGCTCCGTAGAAACTTTCTGCAATTTCAACTTTTTTGGGCATGGGGATGGAAGAACCTTCAAAATGCTAAACCCTATTCTGTCCAGAGCTAAGAGCAGGAGAGAAATCACTCTGGCTTGCAGAGAGGAGGCAGGTAGGATGTGTCCACTGCCCAAAATACTCCACAAAGTCTTGTCTACAGAATTGCAAGGAGAATCAACTTCCCTCTTGCCCCTGATGCTGGTTCATGGACTGTCTTTCCTGCATTGCTGTTTTATTTGCATTTCAGCTCAATGAAGTACCGTTACAATTAGTTCCTCAGCTTTCCTGTGCAAGTTTCTTCGTCCTGAGGTCAGAAAAGCTTCACTTTGCTGCAAAGTTTCTGAGGAAAGGGGAGGTAGCAAAGCAGGGAGCTCGTTAGCAAGGCTGGTCTATGTTTTGGATTGATTTTGTTTTCTCTAATGGCTTGATCATAACAGTTGCACTCTAATTTTTGTACAGGGTTGTGCACATTTCAGGCAATGTAAATATATACATTGGCATGCTTATTAGCTCTGCTGTTTAAGTTAGGGATATTTGATAGTGTATAATAAAACCAAGTGGTCCTGTGTACCATTTGTCATGCTGAGCTTGGACTCATCTCTTTGTACTCCCACTCCACCCTTTCCAGCTTCATTATATTCCAAATGCTCCTCCTTGCTTGGAGCAAAATCAATGCTCGTTTTGCATTGGGTGGAAGAGGAGAAATGTGTGCTGGGATTTTCCTCTGTGCTCAGAGCTGCGTGCAGACTTAATTCTTGGTTAAAGGATAAGTGTGGGGCTTCCCCGGGGAGGGGGAGCATTGTAAGACAGCTGAGGTCATGGTCACAGCCTCAGCCCCCGTGAATTAAACTGCAGAAAGAAGGAGAAATATGAGAGGGCCCTTTGCACTTATCAGGAGAGAATACTACTGTGAATGCTGCTTCCCTGAGCCTCCAAAGCTACAGGCAAAATAGTAAATCCCTGTAGCTCTGAGAAGTAATTTTTTAAAAAAAAATTTGTTTAACTATCCCTTCATTTCAAAACCCCAGTTTCTCCCCATTGGCCCAATCTGTGTTTCCCTTGCTAAGGCCTGGCCTGTGTCACTGGCCAAATGCATCAGGTCAGTGTTGGAATGATGGTACTGCATGTATTTCTCTGAGGATGAAAGTCTTTTGGTGGGATTTGAGGGATGGGATTTTTCTCCACATTTCCCTGAATGGCACTGGAACTGGTGCTCAGAGCAGCAGAGGAGTTGCTGTCCCAGGAAGTGCCCAAGAGCTGTGTGGATGTGGCCCTTGGGGACATGATTTAGATATTATTGCAGCAGTACTGGGTTCACTATTGGACTTGATGATCTTGGAGGTCTCTTCCAACCTAAATCATTCTATGATTTATAGCCACAGGACCTCAGAGAGGTTAAAAATGTGCCTTTCTAATTCCCCTGGGGGTCAGGTGCTGATTTACCTGAACAGCCTGCTAAGAGGAGATGCCAGTGGTGAAGCAGAGAGAGGAGAAGCTCAGTACAAATGTCAGAGGCCTTTGGTCCCCAAATGTCCTGATTGGCAGCTGCCCAGGGGCAAAGATGCCCCCCAGACCATGTCCCTGCCACTTTACTCCCTGAGTGGGGAGGTTTTGGGGTGTTTGTCTTCAGGGGTGTCCCCAGCCCTAGCCCCCTTCTCTCCCCGCCAAAGACCAATGGCTCAGGCAAACCCTCAGATTTTCCTCTGAAGCTCTTGAAATTATCCAGCACTGCCAAAAGAAAGGATTTGCTGACAGTCAGAATCCTATTGGCAAACCTAGGTGGATTTATGATCTTGGGTGGAAACCAGTTTGAACTATAATTTTAGATGAATCTGATCCCTCTCCCGAGCCAGGCAAAACTTTGTGATTCTGGCTGATTTTTCACATGGCTTTTGAGCACTTCTGTTCTCATTTGAGCTGAGGATGAAACTCTGGGCCTGTGATCCTGAACAACCCAAAACCTCCAGCAAAGACAGCTTTGTTCCCTGTTTCCTGATGTCTCTAGCTGTAGGTTGGATGTCTTGAAGGCTTGGTTGCCTTTTCCTCCCCAGGAGCCCACATATGCTCCACAATACAAATTGTCTGACGTGTGTAAAGCATATGCCACCATCAAATGTAATTACGACAATCGCTGTAATTATTAAAAGCTTTGCAATGTTACCTCCCCTTCTCCTCATAACTCCTTCCACCATCTGAGGTTTCTGGGTTCTTTGAGGGTGTCAGAGGCTGGACCAGGCTCTGCTCAGTAGGACAAGAGGAACAGGCAGGAACTGATGCCCAGGAAGTTCCACCTGAACGTGAGGCAAAATTTCTTCCCTGTGCAGTGCCTGAGCCCTAACCAGACTGCCCAGACAGGATGTGGAGTCTCCCTCACTGGAGATATTCCAGAACCATCTGGAGTCAATCCTGTGCCCTGTGCTCTGGCATGGCCGTGCCTGAGTGGGAAGTTTGGATAGATGTCCCATTATGGTCCCCTCTAACCTGCTCCATCCTGCTCCGTGTGACCATGGAAAATTACTCGAGGCTTGCCCACATGCAGGCAGAAGAGTTAAGTGGGTGCAATGAAGTTGCCTGCAGATTTTCAGCATGCTGCAGCCACTGTTTGTAAACAGGAATACACATAATAGGTTGAGAAATCAGCTCCAAAACAACAGGCATTGTTTGTGTGCTGAGTAACTCTAGTGATCTGTTAGGATCTGGAAAAAAAACATGTTGTGTCCAGATGAATGTAAAACCAGAGTCTCCCCTGCCAAAAACTCCAACTGATACCTTGGGAAGTTCTGTAAAGCTGAGTTAACTTTTTTCCCCTATATTTGATTTGACTTCTGAGATTTGGTGTTGTTTTGGGGGGTTTTTTGTTTGTTTTTGGTTTTTGGTTGTTTTTTTTTTCCTAATTTCAGCAAACTAATGAGACATACTATAAAAAGAAAGGAATATCAAGTGAGTGCTGGCTGGGTGCACCTCAATGTCAGGGCAGGAATGCACCAGGGTTGTGTTCACACTCAGGACTAAGCCCTGCGAGCTGCACTGGTTGGATTTTTGTTGGGCAAAGGTGGCTTTAGGTTTGATGTGTGCAGTGAAAGTGGGGCTGTGACCACCAGAGTGGGTTTCTACCATCCTGTCAGTGATGAGGGTGCACAAAGGGCATTGCACAGCATGTCCCCTTATCAGCAGGTGATACCTGTGCTCTGATTTGAGAAGGTGTCAAGAACCAGAGATAAGCAGTGATGTCTGTTGCTGTAATGAGAGTCCACTGGTATCTCGTGAAGTATTACCTCTGTCTATATCTGTTTCTGTCTCTGTTTATCTGGAAGCTAATGGAAATTAGGCTCTAAATCATCTGCCTGGGTCCAGGAGATCTGCAGATCATCTGTGGTAAAGATCCAGGTCTATACAAACCACTCAGCTCTCATCTCTCCATTCCCTGTAATATGATGGAACATCTCAAAATTTTTTCCCTGTCCAAAGCACCTGTGGGCATTGGGGCTTTCTCCCCACCTTGCTGAACACCACAGTTGTTTTCTGCCTCAGCTGCACCTAGAACAGCTCCTTCCTCAGCTGCCTTGGTGCCTTCAGAGCCACTCAAGGTCAGTGACCATGCAAGGACAGCAGCAGCATTGTTTGTCATCTGGGGAGAGCACTTCAGTTGCTAAATGGATTTGAGTTGAGTTTGTTTTTTATCATCCTGAAATAACCACTGCTCAAACAATTGTAATTCTTCTGATGTCTTTCTGGGAAGCATTTGGCTTGTTTGGCAGTGCAGTGTTGTGTAAATAAATATGTACCAAGCATCAAAGTCAAGGAGGGGAGGGTGAATTCTCAAATAATTATGTAAATAAATCCACACAGCACACTCTGATATTGGCTGCCATGTGCATTTATATTAATCAGTATGGACATTACTGACAAGTGAATCTATCCTGCTTCATTCTCCTGAAGGTTTCAGAATTAATGCTTCATTTTGCTCCATGTTTTGCTATAAGGGATGCAGCAGAACGCCAAGGCTGGCTTATCTCAGCATCCCCTTCAGGTGTCTCTGGGAGGCTGAGACCAATCAAACTTTGCATAAATAAGTGCACTCGGCATGAGAGAGTTTACAAGGCTGATCCAGCACTTAAAAAAAAACATATTGGGAAAAAGTAAATACGCTCATTTGCTGGACTGGCGTTTATTTGTCGATCTCATCTTGACCTCTTTGGGGAGGCTAAAGGACGTTCAGTGACTGTAAAGTGCAGAGACTTTTGTATATAGCCCCAGATGCACTTTTTCGATGCTTCATTGACAACAGCTGTAATTCAGCCAATTTGAGTGGCTCTCGATTTTTCTTTATCCAAATAACTCATTTGTTTGTCTAGGATTTGGCATCTATGCTTAATCACGGAATAAGTGAGAAAAAGCAGTTGCTCTTGTTGCTTCTGTGATCTCTCTGAGCAATGAAGCTATTGAAGGAGGTTGTAGGAAGTTGGTAAATCTTTCAGATTGTGGTGCACAGGTCACCTAAATTGTGATTTCAGATCCTCATTCAGGGTTCCACCAAAACTGAGGCTGAGTGCTGGCTACCCCCTGTCCCTTGAGGAAAAAGAGGACATGAGCAACCTGGCAGGAGGTAAAGATGAGGAATAAAGTGTGAGGGTGCTCTTTTACAAAGCAGGGAAATAATGAAAACAGCAGTTGAAGGTGGTTTTTCATTTGTGAAGTTTAAATTATATGGCAATCAACCCACTTGTTAAAGCCATGAGGGTCAGAGTGAGGAGTAGGTGGTGGAGGAAGAAAGGGCTGTTGCCATCTTCTCACTCAGAGACCTGGAAAACAGGAGCTTTACTCACGTCTAGGGCATAAAATCACAATAAATGAGTGAGCTGAGCTGAATATCTTACTGATTTTTAATTAGAAACAAGATGTTGCTCCCTTGGAGAGGAAAATTGCTGCAGCACCAGTGAGGTGAATGCAGGGGTGGCTGCAAAGAAAATCAGTGGGGCAGAGGAGCCACCTTGGGATCACAGGAGTCTCGTTAGAAAAAGCTAGAATTAACCCAGCTTTCTTTTTTTTCCTTACAGCCTCATTCCAGGTAACTCAGGGGATTGCTGGTTCCACTACAGCCAGTGAAATTATTTGCATCTGAGGAGGGCAAGTGGAAGAAGCATTCCAAGAGTAGTGTGGCTCCTCATGTCTTAGTTTGGAATTGATGAGAACAATTTGAGAAAGTCCAGTGCTCTTTTTAATTCTTGGTGTGAGAAGATACAGATTCCTTTCATTCCTACTCTTGACTTTTCCTTTTCTGTGGATCTGTGTATCCAGTGTACCCTAAATGTGGGCAAATTTCATTTTAGTTTTTGGAGGGGCTACAGGGAAACCAGAGAGTGGCTCCACATCAGGAATTGCAGTGACAGGACAAGAAGTGATGGGCTCAAACTGAAAGAGTGGAAATTGAGGTTAGATATTAGGATGAAATTCTTCCCTGGGAGGGTGGGCAGGCCCTGGCACAGGGTGCCCAGAGAAGCTGTGGCTGCCCCTGGATCCCTGGCAGTGCCCAAGGCCAGGCTGGACAGGGCTTGGAGCAGCCTGGGACAGTGGGAGGTGTCCCTGCCCATGGCAGGAGTGGCACTGGATGAGATTTAAGTTCCCTTCCAAACCAAACCATTCTGTCATCCCATGATTTAAAGCACTGTGTGCATTGTTAAAATTCACTTCACCTCCAGTTATTCAGATGCTCAGCAAGAATAACATTGGTAAATTGATTAATTACATCAATTACTTCAGTGGTTTTATTTCCCTCCTCTGCTTTTGCACATTTTGCTTCCAATAGCAGTTCTCAGAATGGCACTGCCTGAGTTAGGGGTTCAACTGGTCCCTTCTCTGGGGAGGTTTCTGCTCTGGCCAGGGCACTGCATGCTGCCAGTTTGGAGCTGTTCTCTGTGTGCTGCCTAACAAATGGCTCTGGCAAACACTGCACTTTTACAATATCATTTATTGGTGAGCTGAAGTGCTCAGGTGTTCTCAGAATCATCTCTTACTGCTCTTTACCACTGTTCTTTCACACATCCGTGCTGCATCTTATTAAGCATGTATTACATGTCAATAAATGTTTATTGATTACATGACATTTATAGAGACAGTTAAGGCAAAACAGGTGTATTTACATGGTGAAAAATCACAGTGAAACTTAAAAAAAATTGCTTTCAGTAATGAAGGGTAACTGGAACACACTGTAAGAATTGGGAAAAAATATCTTTTGAGAGGGTGAGTTAAGGGAAAAGTTAGATAAGGAAAGCTGCCAGTGCCTTAGGGAGCCTGAAGGCCCCAAGTTCAAGTTTTCCCATTCAGAAAGTATAGTAGGTGACCAGAGAGGTTTAATCATGAGCTCATCGCTGACCTCAAATGAAATAAAGAAACATGCAATAAGGAGAAACTAGGTCAGGCTCCCAGAATGAGAACAGAAGTGGAGCAGGGGCATAGACAGAATCAGAAAGGCCAAAGAACTAAATAAAGATACAGCATTTAAGAGCGATTGGCAGCGAGGAGATGCAGCTCTGTATCACTGTTACAGGAGGCTGTTCTGCTCTGCAGCTGGGAAAGGGAGCTATCAACACATCAGCACTGCAGATAATTGTTTAATGTCTTTTCTTCATTCGAGGTTCAACACTAATTAGATGATTTCTGTAATTAGGACTAGTTATAAAGCAGTAAGGCCCCAACCTAGGTGTGGGAAAATGGGTTAGGGCCAACCTGGATGATTTAGGTGTTTTCAAATGGATTGGAATCATGAATTTAATTTTAGAATACTTAAAAAAAAAAAAGAAAAGAAAGAAAAAAGAAGAAAAGATATTTCAGTTCTGCAAGTGGGGTTAACTTGCAAAGGAGAGAATCAGAAGCCTGTGAAAAGATCAGCACAGTGAGTGTTCCTAAAAAAGAAGAAAGAGGAGGGGTTGGGGAGCTAGAAAGCCATCAACTTAACATCAATTTCTGAAAAAGTACATGAACAAGTACTCCAGCAACCTTTTTAAAACGCCAAAAATCTCATCAAAGCCATCCAACTTCCTTGTGTGGGGCAGCACTCAGATTTGTGGACAGAGGAGCAGCAGCAGATTTGTGTATTGAGATTTCACTGAGGGCTTTGGCAGCGTCTCAGTGACATCATAAGTTACAGAAACATTGTCTTAGTCTGCCTAAGATCTTAATTACTTTCAGGAGGGCTATTGTCTCTTTATTGATCAGAGTGGGGATCTAGGAGGCTTACCCCAGGCTTTGCCTCCCAGACCTTCCACTTAAAGACTTCAGGAAGTGTATAAATTGAGAACGGATAAATCTAGGCCAGTATTTAGTGCTGTCACTTAAAAGTCCATGGAATTCCCAGCAGAACAGTGAGTGGAGATTTCCTCATCCTCCATCCTGTAGATAATGTGCTGAATGCTCCCCAGGAGAGAGGAACCCCCTCTCTGGGAGTCCTGTGCTTGCTGTGCTGACAGGGGTGAAGGCACCTTGCTTGAATAAATATTGAAGTGTAAATGGAAATAATCTGTACCAGCTTCTCCCCAGGTGCCAACAGCTCCACAGGGTGCAAGGAGTAGGGAATGAAGGCACTGTTGGATTAGGGATCTGCAGTGACATCGAGGTGTGAGCTCTAATTTGTATAAATGCCCTGATTTGCACTCTTGCTGAATTTAGCCTTGTGCTGCCTCTTGTGCCCCAGCAACCCTGAGCAATAGCCTGGTTATTCAGCCTTAAAATCAGGCCTAATTGAAAACCAGGCCCAGTGGTCAAAGGACAAGAGTATTCCAAATGCCAAATATTTGTGAGAAGCCAGCTTGTCCCAGGGAGGGACAGCTGCTCCTAATTTTCCTTAGAGAATCATATTTTAAAGCTTAAAAATACAATAATTTTTGTGCATAGCAGGGCAGCTACTCCCTACCCAGAAGGGTTTAGTATTTGTGTGCCTTGGCCTGCCAGCCGTGAGAGGGGAAGAATACTTGTCTGCTCAAGAGGCAACTCAGAGACATGCTGAATTATTTCAAAATATGCCTCTGAGGCCTTCAGAAGAAAAGTGCTGAATTGTACTCAGATTTTTAGATACCAGACCCTGTGACAGGTTAGCAGTGTCCAGCTGGGATTGAGCCAGGCCCCTCAGTCCAGAGGGACCCAGGGCCTCTCCCAGCATAACACAACAAGGACTGGGGTATTTCAGAAAATCTGGGAGTGAAGGAACCATTAAAGAAGGCACAAACTCCTTAAAAATGGTGTTGTTTTCAGAGAGAAGGGAAGAAGGAAGGGTCCAGCCTGGCTGATGGGACAGCCAGCATCCAGGAGGATTGGGAAGGACTGGAGCTGGAGCTTTCTGTAGCACACAGTTAAAAGCTGTGTCTGAAATTGTTGCTTTTCCAGGTGGAGCATCCTTGGGCAGAAGGGGAGGGGGGATTCTGCCCCTCTGCCCCTGTGCTCAGGTGAGACCCCACCTGCAGAGCTACCCCAGCCCTGGGCCCAGCACAGGAAGGACCTGGAGCTGCTGGAGAGAGCCCAGAGGAGGCTCCAGGGGGATCAGAGGGATGGAGGAGCTCTGCTGGGAGGAAAGGCTGGGACAGTTGGGATTGTCAGGCTGGATAAAAGATTTGGTGTAATCTAATTGGGATCTTCCAGTGCTTGAAGGAGCTGACAGGAAAGACGGGGAGAGACTCTGTCCAAGGGTCTGGGGTGCCAGGACAAGGAGGAATGGCTTCCCAATGAAAGGGGTTAGATGGGATATTGGGAAGGAATTGTTTCCTGGGAGGTGGGCAGGCCCTGGCACAGGGTGCCCAGAGAAGCTGTGGCTGCCCCTGGATCCCTGGCAGTGCCCAAGGCCAGGCTGGACAGGGCTGGGAGCAGCCTGGGACAGTGGGAAGTGTTCCTGCCCATGGCACTGGGGTTGGAAATAGACGATCTTTAAGATCCCTTCCAATCCAGCCCATTCTAGGATCTCATGATTCTATGCACTGAAATCAGCTATCCCAGGATTTGTGTTAGAATCTACTTTTCCATGTGCTGCTATGAATTTGGGTCCCAGAAACCCAGAGAGAGCAAACACCAGATTCAATTAAACACAGCCATTCTCGGATGCCTTCTGTCCCCCTGCATCAGGGGTTTCTCTTGCAGATATAGAACTTGAATCTGTGGTCAAAGTGACCTAGAATTTTGTTTTAAACAAAAATTCATCTCCGTGTTCTCGTTGTTTATAGCCACAAGGTGGCATTGCAGATTAAAGGGAAAACAGCTCTTGTTGTTCAGGGACACGGGAGGGAGGTGGGAGACTTGGGAAAAAAATCCTACAGCCAGGTTGCAATTCCTTCTAGGTCTTGGAGAGATGCAAGGAGGAGTTCTGCTCTCAACTCCCAGGCCTGTAGTTCTGATGGCAGCGAGTGGGATGTTTGTTAGTTTATGGTCATGAGGTGTTTCAACTGATTCTGCGCCTGCAAATCCATTGGAGCTGTTCGGAGCTGCTTCTCCCCTGCCTTGGGAAGTGATGCAGCTCCAGAGCAGTGAGAAAGGTGATGGTGGCACCTCCCAGGCTCTTTTCGTTCAGCTTGTGTATTCACATCCCAAATAAAACTAATTTCTTTCTTCCCCATCCTACTCCTGCTCTCCCTCCTCCAGTCACATTTCCCTTGGTTTCCATGCATGCACAATTTTGGCTAAAACTGAGGTACTCTGAAGGATTGGCCCTCTGGGGTGAGTGAAGTTAAACCCCCTAACAAAGGCTTGGATCTCAACAAAGCTTTAAAGGGTATGTATTTGTTTTCTTACAGAGAGGAAGGTGAACTGAGCTTGCTGTAGCTGGACCTTCTCTGTACTTTCCAGGTTTTTCTGTGATCCAGGGCTCAGCCTTTTGTGTGCAGGACAAGAAGACTCAGAGCAAGATATTCAAAGATTTTTGCTCCTCTGAGCCAGGATGAAATAATAAGGAATTTAGGGGATCTGAGTGAATCCTTAGGAAGCCTATTTTACCCTCAAAAAACAATACTGAGTTTCTCACTCTGGAAATACTGACTACCTACAATGAGAATGGGCTTTACTGTTTCCCTTGCTTGTCTCTTTCTATTACAAATTCCTGTCCCAGGGAAAGGATTTTTCCTCAGTCCCCTCTATCTTACTGTAATTTTAATGCTGAATTTCTGACTGTTCTTATCAGTGCTCATTGCCTTTGTCTGTATATACTTTCCATGTAAACCAGGAAAAGTAGCTCTGCTGAAAGATGGATCTTCCCAGCTGTGGAAAAAAGTGCTAAATGGAGTGGGGGAGCACCCAGCCAGCAAAGGAAAATCTTACCTGTTTTGGAAAGACAGTGAAAATAATTTTATTTTTACCTCTGCTTTGGAGAAGGAGTGCAAGGCAGAGGAAATTTTAAAAAAAGCTTGCTCAAAACCCACTAAAAGTGTTTGTTAGGAGTTTTGCAGAATGGAGGATAATTGACAGTGTTTCACCAGGCAAGAGAAATACCCTGTTCTAACTTTTTTCTGAGAAGGAGGAGAGCAGTGAAAATTTCTCATCAACATTAACATGCACACGACAGCAGAGAAAAACATCATGAAGTTTTGCTTGGACAGTTTTCACCTGGTTGAGAAAGCCAGGGCACATAAATACATATAGATTCAGATATACACATGCACACATGTGTGTGCATAGGAGTTTCTTGATAAATTTGACAAGTCTGATTCCATTTGTGACCAGCTTTTGTCAGAACAGTTTCTGAAAAACACTCATGGTGTCTTAAACCATGTTTGTTTTGCCAAATTGTCCATAATTTTATCCCAGTTTTCCCTGCCTGTATGCCTTGAGGTTACTGCACGGGGTGGGAAGGCTCTTGCACACACCAGCTGCCCCCTAGGCTGGACCAAAGACCGTGATGAGGTGACCACAAAAAGTGTGCAAAATTGTTGTTGGTTTAGATTGCGTGGGAAATGCTCTTCTTGACCAGTTTGTTGCTCTGTGAACAGTGAATTCTGCCCAGAATGTTCCTGTGCTTCCCTTCTCGACAGGGGTGATGCTGCTGGGCTGTGCAGGCAGGACAGTTTATTCCTGCTTGAGCAGACACTGTCTCCCACTCCATGGAAGGCATGGCCAGACTTGGACTGGGAGGCCTGATGGAATATAAACACTTGGTGTTTATTAAATATTGCGAATATTGTCCCAACATGTAAATAAGTAGTTGGCATTTTGATTTCTAGGACGATTTACCACGATAGAAATGCATAAGTCTAATGAGAGAACAACCAATTATGCTAGGATAATTCGAAAAGGTGTATATGCCTCTTCTGGATGCTGAGGACTTTTGGGTGGAAGCCAGCTCCTAAATGATAGGGGTTAGGATGAGGCTAGCAAGAAACCTTCTCTCACCAAGGTTATTTCATAACTGCCTACTGCAGAGTTTCACATTTACCACTGGAGCAGCTGGTGCTGGCTCACCTCATCTGTCAGGCAGGGAGCCGAAGGAGATGTATTGCTGGACTGACCCCAATAGTGAATCCGATGTTCTTGGCGTTTTTTTAGTCTCCTGACCTGAAGGGAGAAGTGAACCTTTTGAAAAAGAAAAGTTTATGCATAAAAAATTCTGTGCGGTGCACATTTCCGGATGAATGTTCAGGCCAGCATTACTTAATGCTGAAATCAAAGCTTTGGGGATTCATGGACATTTCCAAGGCTGCTGTGATACTGCAACCCCTGTGTATAACCTCATGCTTAACACAGGGCTTTTATTCACCTTGAAGCTCTCTTTTGTTCTTCAATCAGCTCTGTTCTGGAAGGAGAGGGGGGAAGCAGTAATAAGATTTAGCAGGATCTCTGGAGATGAACAGATGCAAGCCCAACTCTCCTGGAACAGAGTCCTTTATTAGAGTGTTTGTATTCCAGAGGAGGTGGTCAAGGAAAATTTGGTACAGGATGAATGTTTTCTGTGGAGAAGAGATGCTGTTTAAACTACCATCTGTGTGTAACTTACACTGCAGTAGGAAAATAACATTTGCTGCATCCTGGAGAATATTATGTGAACATGTTTGGTAGAAGTTGTCCAGTAATGATGGGATCTGAGCCTGCTGCTGCCTGGGAGCACCTCGGGGCAGTCTCAGCTTTGCTGAATTCCCAGGGACTGCCCTCTTAATGGGAAAGTTGTGCCTCTGCTCCAGGGGATTGTTGAACAACACATGGTCTAGCTGGGTGTCACAGAGGTTCAGACGTGTTCTGCTGCAGAATGAGATCACAAACCAGATTTCTTTCTTCTTTTCTGTCTTTTTATTTCCAAAGAGGATCTTTGCTCTTTTCTCCCACTCCCCAGCCCAACAAGTTCTGTGGTGGCTGTCAGGACATTGACATATCACGGTGTACACTTGAATTCAGGTGTTTTCTGCAAACCTGACCAATCTGCAATCTCTCTAAAATCTGAGTATTGTATTTGCTTGGCTACTGTTGGTTAATTTGAATGAGGGGACAGGAAGGAACATCACTCTGCTTCTGCAGAACCTCAGGAAAAGAGCTTTTTTTTTTTTTTGACAAATTGGTATTTTCTTTCAAATATTTCTAGTGAATGTTGAAGAGGTCAAATGTTAAGGCCTTCCTCTGGAGTGGAAGTTTGAAAGATTTATGTTGGTCTTCAAACCCATAACCTGCTGACATGCTACAAAGGCCTGAGATGGCTGCCGATACCTCAGCACATTTTCAAAGCACAAACAGAGGCTTTAGTCATCATTAAGTTGCATGAATCAGATCATTCTTCCTTGGGCAGTCCTCCTGCAGAGGAAGTTTGTTTAAATTTCTATTGTGCATCTGCTCTTCATGCTTTCATATGGGAACAATTTTTTCATGTGCATCAGAGAGGGGTGAGTAAGGGAACAGCGACACATTGACCTCAGAAGCTCTCAGGGAATTTTCTAGAGCCTTGGCCTGCCTGCAGGAGGGGGTTTTGTGGGCTTGCACCAGTCTGTGCTTGTTCCTCAGGTTCTCCTGAGTGCAGCTCCCACTGATCCCCGTCCCTGTGGGGGTTTGGGAACACAGACAAGCCTTTCCTGCACACTAAAACCCCACAGGTATTTTGAAGGTGAGTGTTGAGGAGAGTTTTGGGAGGAACTTCATACTATTACTTGTTTGGTTCTGCCTGCTGTGTGGGTGCAAAGGAATGGACTCTCATCCCCTCCTAAACTGGCAATTACTGTTCTTGGTCTATTCACTTAAAGTTAAAAGGCAGAGAAATCTTTACTTCCTTAGCAAGAAACCAGAAGTCTCCAAGGCCCTGCTGATGCCCACTTGAGAAGATAGTTTCATTTCCAAGGAAGGTGTGAAATGAAGCTGCTGTTGGTGTTTGAGATGTCTCTGCCCATGAACTCTCCTCTCTCTCAGGCACCTGTTGAGCTGCTGTCACCGAGCTCCTGCTCTGTCATTTAGGGGAGAACACATTGTTCATAATTCACCTCTCCTCCTTCCTGTGCAAGGTTCTGTTGACTAAAAGGGCTGTTTTATTTGTTGTGCTGGAAATCAGGGCAGAGCCAGGCCAGAGATGATCTATTTGTGCACACCCAGCTGGCTGGGACAACACCTGGGACTGGGCTGGGAGGAGCACGGGGAAGCAACACTGCAGGTTCAGCTCAGGAATCTCACATGGATGAGAGTAACTCTGAGGTTAATAACTCTTAGGTAGAAAAGCCTTAAGGGGAGAAAAATCTGCATCTACTTTGGACCAAAACTGTAGAAATTTGAATTTTTTTCATAGAAAACCATTTCTCCCAGTTTACTTCTATCTCCCCATGCATTTAAATATTGGAGAGAAATGGAAACAAGTTGGAAAGCTTCTGACTGTCCTTAAGAAGCTAAGCAGGAGCTGACAGCATGGAAATTGTGGGGTGACAGCTGAGCTGGAGACTAAATCCTTTACTCCTGAGCTTAGAAACCTGAGCTGAGGCAAGGGCTCAGCTGTACAGGAGCATGAAATCCTCTCTTTGATTTTTCCCTTGGTTTTGACCATATAATTTTAGAATTACAATTAGGAAACACAATAACTGTTCTTGCACACTTCACTGAATAATTACCATTAGTTCAACAGCACCAATTTCTCCCATATTTTATACTCCACAACTTTAGACTGGAGGCTTTGGGCTCTCTTCCTCTTTGTTTCCCTTGCCCTTTTCAGTGTCCATGGCTCATCTGGGACAGGCAGAACTATGTTGTTGTTTGTAGTCCCAGAGGGTAGAAGGAGGATTTTTTGGGAGCTACTCATGACCGCAAACCTTGAGGCCTCCGAGTGACCCCATTTGTAATCCAGGGATGTTCTCAGAACTTCCTAGGCCATGAGACACCCGGATACATCCCTGAGCTGATGACTGTCCAGCCAGTGGCTGCTGTTGGATAACTCAGTTCACCCTCACAGCTCTGTTCATAGGAATATGGGATTGTTCATACGGATGACTGCTCCTGTGGTGAGCAAGGCTCTTTTTGGAATGGCCAGTGCATCAGAAGATATCCCCTCCTCTCTCCCCCCTCCCCTGACCTTCCCAATGTGTCCTTGACTAAATATGTAGTGCTTGCACACAAAAGGAAGGAATTTAGGAGTGTGTGAAGTACTTGCAATTAAATGTCACGCAAGCCACATGTGGTTTTGCTGCTCCAAATTCAGCTCAAATAAATGGAAAGGATTACAAAATGAGGGAACAGCTTGGGTCAACCTGGAGTGTTAAACAAAATATGTTTTCCTTCAGTAGCATCCAGGAGTGTGTGGTGCATTTTGCCAAAAGGAGAAGACTGTGGAGTCTAAGTCAGGGGCTCAGGTGAGGCTTAACCTACACAGGCCTAAGTAAGTTTCTTTGTGAGCCTTATGAGTTTTGGTGCTTGAAATTAGTTTCTCCTTGCTTTCTTTGGCCTGGCTGCTGCAGAGAAGAGAATGTTTTCCATTCCTGCTGTGACAGGACAAGGAGGAATGGAGGTAGGAGTCGGAAGTGAGGTCATGGCTCAGGCTCACTAATGGGAAATCAGGCGGAGGATTCATGCTCACCTTGAGCCTTCAGTAAGTCAGGCTTAGGGGGCTCTCAGGTCTTTAAGATATTTAAGATTATTTTCTCATGCTGGACTAAACAGTCAGTGAGATGTCCCCATATGTGAGGTCTCATTTCCCTTTCCCCAAGGGAGATGAGTGTAGTTTCTCACTGAACTCACATCTCTGACATTCCTGTGATCAAGAAATCAATTTAATCTCCTGATGAGGAAATTTTCCACTGGTTTTAATTGAGAATTGCTGTGTCCTGGTAGAACTGCTCCACTCATTTTGTGAGCCAAATGGCTTCAGCAAACCTGACACAGCCCTATTGTCTACTCGGAGGGGTTTGGTGGCATTTACTGATGGAGGAAGGATGTGTGCCTTTTCCTGAAAAGCTAAGGAGAATTATTTGCTCTCTCTATCAGCAATGCCATTGCCTTTCCAGTCAACTACTGCCAGCTGTGGAAGACACGTTCCCTCCTGCCAGCCACTCATTGTGCTTTTGCAGTAGGAAGCGGGGGGATGGAAGAAGGGGGGATCTTAATTGAAAAAATAGGCCTGGGGCTTCAGGGACATAACAAAGTCAGTGGGAGTGTGTGAACAGCAATTTATTTTGTCAGTTCAAGTTACAGTCTTTCTGACATGTGAAAATTGCAGATGCCAGTTTCTCAATGTGTCACTGTGACACACAGCATCCCAAATAAATAATGAAACTCTGGACTTGGTTTGCAGAGCTTCGGAAAGCCTGGAGAAATGGGATATAAAAATTGACAGATAAATTGAGTGAGTTTTCTTTGACATACGGGGCATGATCTTAGTTCAGCATCTCACAAGAGGATCTTCATACCTCTCATTGCTTCAGCAGAGTATTCCTTTCCTCACTGTGGTCTTCATAGAGTTTATGGCCTTCACAACCTCTTTGGGCTTTGAAAATGGAGCTGTTTTCATGAAGAATGAAACAAACCTTTTCCCCTGGAACTGCAGAGGATTGGATAACTTGTGGCTGAAATGTTGATCTGAGACTGAGTAGATCTCCAAAGCAACTTGTTAAGGCTAGGGTCCAATTAGGAAATTACCTGTTATTCTGACTGCCTACAAGCCTTTTAAATGTTTCATTGTTCTTCACCTGCTAAATTGGAGTGATGATGATATTTAAATCTCCTGTGTTTTCTGACTTAGTTTAAATCTTTAAGGAAGGAACTCTCCTTTCCATGTATTTCTACAGCACTTAATATAACTCAGTTCAGCCTTTATTATGGTATCCATTTATTTTAGCAGTAAAATCTCATTTTGTGCAGATCAAGTAGTTTCTATTAATGTTTGTTCATTGGGCTTACAGAGGTAGACAAATGGCCATTAATGATCAGGGGACCAAGTCAGAAGCATGAAGAGTTTATTAAAAGTTCAATTAGAAAGAAACTGTTCTGCAGAGACCTTTAGCGGGAGCTTGAGTGGCAGCAAAGACATTAGAAATCCTTAATAACATGGCAGAGCTATGAATGGTTTCCTATCCCATTTCCCCAGTTAATCTGGTTTAGCCAGCAGGGTGGTCAGACGGAACGTGTGATTTCTGAGGAAATCCTAAAAAATTAGGCTGGTTTTATCTAAGGAAAAGAAAAAAAGAAAAAAGGATATTACAAGCCTTCAAATGCATAAAAGGCTTGTACATGCAAGGAAAAAACGTGTTATCTTTGGGGAAGAAGAGCAGGGAAAGAAGCTGTAAATTTAAATTGCAAGGTCTGTGTCCAGAAGCTGAAGGAGGCATCAGCAAGGCCAGTGAGGGTGAGAGCTGGAGCTTTACCTGCAGCACATGGCCCTGGCAGGCTGCAATGGAAGGGAGTGCAAGATACTGTCCAGACTTGCTCTAAAGCAGCATCTAAAAGAGAAATGTTAATCATTTTGCACAGTGTTTCAAGAGGCTGAAAGTCAGTGCAGGCAGGAAGGTTCATCTGCGTTCATGACTTTGGAGGAACTGTTAAGCTGGCATTTCTCACCAGCAGGTAGATTGTGCCCAGGAGTGTTTGACTGGTGAAAGAGGATCCTCCTTCTCCTGGAACAGGACATTACCTTCAGCTGCACTCCTTTCTCTTGTCATGTTAACTTAAAAATAGGGGATGGATCCTCAGGAATTCAAAGCCAAACTGCCCTTCTTGAGCAGCAGCCAGGGCCAAAAGTAGAAATGTGAAACAAGGCAGAGAGGGATGAGCCCCTGGTGACAGATGAGTGAGCTCAGTCTGTACACTTCCCAGGACATGGTTAATGATGAGTCCTTTGCCATGGAAAAGCATCAGCTGACTTTGCACCAGAGCTCCAAGGGGAAGTGCTGCACTGCCCTGCTTTTGGAAACGACCCTCTCTGTTTCCTTGGGAATTACAGAAAGGAGCTGAATTGGGCTGCAAAGACTTTGATTGGATGTTCTCCATCCACAGCTGCCCTGGTCATTCTTCTGAGAGCTTCCCTGGCTGCACAGACTGTGAGGGAGCAGATGCAGTTCCTTGAGAGCCCACTTACCCTGATCTTAGCTCCGTGCTTGTCTGTCCTCTCAGAACATGCGTCACTGCACACGGTGATTATGAGGAGAGCTAACTGCCAGGGAAGGATGATTGCATCATTAAGACACTGGAACAGGAATAACTAATTCTGCTCTTAACTCCTCATGTAACCCCAGTTATGACACTGAAGATCAGTTTTCTCATCTAAAAGGAATTTCTTTCCTAACTTATTCATTTTGTTTTATTTTATAATGTTGTTATGTTAATTATATTTTGAAGGGAAAGAGCTGTAAGGAAGTTGTGTCTATGGCACCACTGATGAGGATCGCATCCAAACTGGAATTTGTACTAAAACTAGAAGTGTCTTGCACTAAGAATATTAATGTTAGTAATGATGTTTGTAATAAAAACATCTACAACAGTTTGTGAGATTAATCATGACAGAAACATCTAAAAGAAAATCTGTAGTGTATAATAGAACCTGGTCCAGTCTTTGTGTGAATTTGCAACCCTGACATCTCTTACTGAATATTCTGGCAAGCTCGTAGCACTTTCAAGGAAAGATTTAACAGCCAAGTTAGAGCACACATCTCATGTTGCTTTTAGTTTATTATTATTGCAAAATGCACTACTGAACACTTACGAGTGCATCACAAAATAAAATGCTGGGGAATTACAAATGAATTTTGCTCTTAAGATGAATGGGTCTGTGATTTAGAAGCTTTGACATCAATAGCACTGATGCTTTCATAGTAAAGAGGACTGCAGTTGTCAGGTTTTGCTTTTACTTTGGAGGTTTTGGCACAATTTTTAGAAAGTAAGTTTTGGTGAGATTCTTACTGATATTTTTCCCAAAAAGTTCAGCTAGCTATGAAATAAGAGTTGCTTTGTGCTTTTTCATCCTGGTTTGCTGCTTTTTCCTCTTCTAGATCAAACATTTTTTTATGAAGTTAACCTTTTTCTACCTCTGCTCCTTTGTCCCATAACCCATCTCCCATGGACAAAATTCCACAGACCCCTGGGACTCTGTTACCCATTGATTCTCTTGGCAAGAAGCCCCTTTGTCCACGGAAGTGCCATTTTTGTGCGTCACATCAAAAAAACCTACTTGTATCATGCAAAACGGTCTCAGCTAAAGAGCCAAGTCATCCCTTTCAAATTCACTCTGCAAAGCCAAAGGGTGGGTTTTTTTCCTTAAATATTTCAGACAATGCTTTTATCAAAATGGGTCATTCTTCTGTCTGATCAGCTTGTGCTCCTGGCCATGACCAGCTCTAGGTGCAAGAACTGCTGCAGTGGGCAGTAATGGATTAAATATGTCCACTGTGAAAGATTCTGCCTTAATTGCATTAGTTTGGGGTTTATTTTATGTTCTGAAATGTGGCGCTGAGCCAGAGAGACCACAATCCACCTTCCTTTCCAAGGTCCGAGCACCGAGCAGTATCCCTTTACAAGAAGGGTGCTTAAGTGCTTTTCTGAATCAAAGCCTGAGTCAGTGCTTTAATGTACTCTGTTCATGCTTGGAAATGGCTAATATTCCTCTGAGCAAATTTCCTTTAAGGAAGCTAAGCCTACTACAGTATCTGAAGAATTCAATGTCACACTGAAAACTGATCCCCCAGATCTGTGTCCGAAGAGATCCTGCTTAATGGATGCTGCCTATTGCTTACTGCCATGCAGCATTCCTGCTCCAAGCCCTGAAACAGTCTGTTCTCTCTCCAGGCAATGTGTCAGATTTTTCTCTGGTCACCTCTGGTGTTTTCTAGTCATATTCAAGGTTCTAGGGAAGGTCACTCAAGTGGAGCACCAGTAGCACCTCCATACCCATGATCTCATACATGGATTCGAGGCTGGCTCTAAGGCAGAGGCCCAGGAGGACTAAGTATCCAGCAGAAGGTTTAGGCAGCTGTTTCATGGAGGAATCCTAGAATATGTGCAGGAGCCACAGGGATCACTGAGTCCAACTCTCTGCTCCTCCCAGGACTGCTTGAGTGACTCATAGAAGGGTTTGGGTTGGAAGGAACCTCAAAGACCATCTGGTTCCACCCTCTGACACAATCAGGGGCACACTTTCCACTGTCCCAGGCTGCTCCAAGCTCTGTCCAGCATGGCCTTGGGCACTGCCAGGGACCCAGGGGCAGCCACAGCTTCTCTGGGCACCCTGTGCCAGGGCCTGCCCACCCTCACAGGGAGGAATTTTTTCCCCAATCTCTAATCTAAACCTCCCCTCTGTCAGTCTGAAGCCATTCGCCCTGTCCTGTCTCTACATGTTCCTGCCAGTAGTCTTTCTCCATCTTCCTTGTTGCTCCCTTCAGGCAAGAGCATCATCCAAGATGCTCCTTGACCCTTGAACCCTTAGTTCTGTGGGGAACCTGTTCCAGGGATCAATCACTCTTTCCCTAAAGTCTGCTCTGAACTTCCCCAGAATGCAGCTCCACTCCCTTTTCTCATGTGCCCTTGCTGGTTCCCAGAGAGGGGATCAGCAGCTCCTTCTCTGCCCTCAAGGGAGATGTGGGCTGCCCTTAGGGCATCCCTTGGCCTTTGTCACTGCTCCTTTCAGAGCCCTGGGCCCGGTTGTGCTTCCACCAAGTCTGAAGCAGATACCTGACCTGCCTGGAAATGCTCTCCTGTGGTTCATTTCCAGCCTTACTGCCGACTGCTGCTTCCTTGTCAGAGCTTGAGGAAGATTCCTGCCGGTCTGGCTGGGCTATTTTAAGGCCAGGCTTCTATGAATCTGCACGAGCCCATGTGCTTCAATTAGCTTTTGTCTGGCCTGAGCTATGTTTTGTTATCACCCTCGTTTTGCTGATAAAGCAGGAACATTTTTAGAGGTGATTTTTTTCCCCCTCTGCAGGAGCCCTGGGATGGATGGGAATGAACTTTGTCAGGTGCTCAGAGGAAAAAGGAATTGTCAGGATACCTGGTTCCTCTGTCTGTCCTGACAAACCACTCGGGGGCCTTGTGTCTCTGCAAAGCAAGGCTAATATTTATTTCCATTCTATATATTAATAGCACTTAGTAACTTTGAACAAGGTCAGGCCTTCACTGCATTACACACTGTGCTAAGACATGCATATATTAGTGCCTCTCATGCCTCCTGCGAAGGAGTGATGTCAGAATGCAGTGCCTGAGAGGCAAGAAATGCTCCATAATGCCTGATTTATTCCGGGGTTCTGTCTTGTCACTCTGGCTCATCCCAATGAGTGCGTTATCGGCAGGAGATAACATGGGCTGGCCTTTCATAACTTGATTATCCTATTTAAGGTTTAATACCCCAGATAAGGATCCTTGACTAAAGGGAGGTAGTGGCTGGGAAACTTCTGCAAAGTTTTGCTGCTGGAGTTATAAAAAGAGAATAAAGCAGAACGGCCAAAGTATGGGTACTTCCAGCACAGCTGACACGGGTTTTGTCTGGATTTAAGCTCTCATTTTCATCACTGCCTTAGTCACAGGACTCACTCTCCAGATGATCCCACACTTCTTCAAGTTCAGATCAACATCTCCCTGCATTGATAAATTAGCAGACAACAACTCTGTGAACTTATATTATGAATTCATAAATAGTCTGTCTCCAAACACCATTAATGCATCCCAGATTTAGGGCTGCCTGACAAATCATGCTCTCCTATTGCCACCATGACTTTGTTCTACACTTCAAATTTGAAAAGCATGAAAAATAAATAATAGTTTGGAACGTCTGGTTGTTAAATCATTGCAAGCTCCTACTGCGGATGCACAGTGATGCCATGATTGCCAATGTCTATAAAAATGCTTTACAGGGCTCAGTTATTCTGGTTGGAACCCAGTTCTATATGTGCAGCAGGGACGTGTTGAGATAGCATTGCTGAAGTTCTGGAGGTGGGAGTTTGGATATGATTTTTTTGGCTCTTTCTGTAAATGGCTGTTATTGAGAAATGGTGTTTCCTGCTACTGCCCTACCCATATGTTCTGGTTTCATACTTGCAGGCAGGGGTTAAGGGTCAGGTTGGGGACTGCTGGTGGGCAGATAGCTGCTGGTGACAACCAGAGTGCATTTTGTCCAGAGCTAACCTGATCTGGAGTGGGGTGGGTGCTTGTATCTGAACTATTAAAGCAGGAATCATTAGCACTTGATGGAAAAAGTGAAGTCTGAGCAAAACTGTAGTAAATTCTCATCCTCTCTAAGGTGTAGAGGTGGACCTGAAAAACCAGTGCAGCAGCAGATCTAAAGTCTTGTGTCAGCAGAACTCAGGGAGACTGACACCAACACTAACAGAGTGTTGTGTGTGGAACTGAAGTGGCTGTCATGAGCAAGCTCTAAAACAGTGAATTTGAGATTAGCTGCACTGTGTGGAGAGTTACAGTTTAATCCTATGTGAAAAGATATAAAATAATTCATGAAACAAAGGCCAATTTTTGTGAGAGGGTAGCCAGTTGCTGTATGGCAATATTCTCAAAATTTATTTACTGTGGAATTAGTCAGAAGTCTAAAATCTGTGGTGATTGAAATATCCTTCTGGCTTTCCATTTCTCTTTTTATAATAGAACCCCACTTCATAAAGTTTGAAAGTGAGATACAAGTTTACTGAAAGCACTGAGTACAGTTTGAGAGGGGCTGGCTCATCATGCAGGGCAATACTTGAGGGGAAAAAAGGAAAATCATCCACAGCCTTCATTCCAAGAGAGTCTAGACATTAAGCCACTGCATAGAGAGCTATTGGAAATTCAAGGATTTCCTTACAAGTACTTGCATCTTTCTTTCCTGGCTTCTTCTGGAAGCTGCAAAGAGGTCCATTGACTTTTTGGAGATTCATAGTGCCACATAAATTAGGTGGAGACACTCCATGGGAAGTAGGCCAAAGGGAAAGATAGTTCTTAAATACATTATCTCTTTCATTCTTCTCTTTTATACACTTCTCCCCATGGCAACTGCACTTAGTCAAATATGCTTTGAAGTAAGTTGGATTGCCAAAAAAGTAGGATTAACTGCCAGAAAATAGTTAAGTTATATTTCCATTCTCCATTCTGTGTGAAATAATGCTGCAGAATTAGTAAATGTGAGCATCATGTTATTTCCAATGTTGTTGCAGTGGCTTCAAAAGTCACCTCAGATTGTTCTGCCCATCTCTGTAAGTTATGAGGTGACGACAATACCAGAGAAGCAGCGAAGTAGGGAGAAGGTCCTGTGGAGAAGTTTGAGCACTGGGTCTATTTTAGAGCTGGTGATTGTTTGGATGAAGGAACTCTTGGAAATAAACCCTGGCTGTACAGCTGGTACCCACGGAAAGTCCTGTGGAACAGAAATAGGAGAGTCACAAGTGAGGTGAGCATGGCTGGTGGCAAGCAGGGACTGTCCATGCCTGACAGGAAGGTCACTGCAAAGGTAATTTTCCCTGTCTCCTGTTTCAGGGTTTAGGGGTGCTGAGTGTGGATGTCTGATTGTTCATGTTGGCCAGCTCCCAGCTGCTTTTTGAAGATATTTATTTTTGTAACTGTTGCATTTTATCAGGGTGGATTAGCCAAGTCTGTTGACTTCAGTTCTTTGGCACAGGCTGTCAGAAATTATTTTAGCAATGCTCTGCCCTGAACAAAGTGCATTTACTTTTCAACCTCTGCTCTTACTTCCAAGCAATGAGCTACCGAGGGTTTCATTTACAGTCAAACATTCAGTGGAGTTCCTATAGCTCTTTGTTGTACGTTGGATTTCTCTTTGTGGAAACCAAGGGGAAGGAGAAAGGAACATCTCCACCTAATGGCTTCTGGCTACCAGTAAATGATGGCAATTCCACAAGGAGGTATAAAGCACAGGAGGATGTTTTCAGAGAAGTAATAAATTTGCTGGGATAGTCACGAGGAGTGCCAACATCACTTGAGAGAGAGGAACTTGTGGGCATTTCCTTTGTTCCATATCGGGCATCATCTTCATGAAGGCTTGAATATACAGGCCAAATCCTCTGCCCAGCAGATTTATCATTTTCCAACACCAAAGGGCTGGGTCCTTCCTCTGGAAGCTGTTCAGGGTGACACCATGCTTTATTTTCAGTGGTTTAGGGTGCTAAAATGTCATACCTTTTCTTGGGTAAGCTGATTGACCTTTGAGAATATCGAGAGGGTTGTGAAGAGTTGTTAATAGAACATATTCCCCCTCATGCTGGACAAGGTAAGAAAGAATTAATTCTAAATTAAAGGCTCATTGTTTAAGAGACTTCCATTGGGAACAGAATATCCAGCAAAAAGGTCCTTAATTTTCTCTCTCGGAACTCGGATTACCCTTTGTATCCATAGGTACCTTTAAAGAAAAGGCAACAACTGAGTGCAGAGAGGTTTTTCACTCACCTGAATTAGTTTGTTCATTCCCATAATACTCCACTTGAATGTCACCGCAACCTCTGTGCTGCCATCCCCAAACCTGATCTCGTCACTCACTTCAAAGATGCAGTTCCCTGCCAAATGCCTCACCTTCATCCATCTCAATCTAAACTCAGCAAAATGACCTCTCAAAAAGTACTCTACAGAGGCACTCTTTAATCAACATCTGTTTAGAGCTTTCCCTGTTAACTTCACACAGGCAGATTGTTTTCCATAATTAGGCACAGATAGGCTGTGATATAACCAGCTGACATATAGAATACATATTCATTTCTCTCGCTGGCTCCTTGAAGGATCTGAGTAATGCACAAGAAACACCTAGTGCATTTAATACTAGTCTCAAGAGCTTCAGACTTGTCTAAGAGAGTCGCTGAAGCACTTCAGGTAAAACTCATGTCTTGTTAAACGGGAGGCTCAGGACAGTGTGATGCTCTTGATGAACTAAGAGGCTGTATTTAGATAAGAAATGGAGACCAACTGGGAGCTTGATTCTCCTTATTTTCCTTTGCTGAATGGGCTCTAAGGGGCAGAAATGTTCTTTAGGGACAAGAAGATGGGGACATTAATAGAGCTGCCCCTGCAAAGAGTTTATGGGTTTGCAATTGCAGCCCTGAACAGCTACCTACACAGGGCTCTGTGCTGAGGACTTTGCCTGGTCTCTATTGTCTTAGGTCCTTTGCAGAGACTCTGATTCAGACAAACACTTAACCCAATGCTTAAAGTTCTTCTTATGTAAAATACCCGTTAAGCTCTTTCTACTAAACGTGACCTTGATCTCTTGGTGCTGCAGCTCCCCGGTGAAAAATAGAAATCCGATAACAGCTTTATCAGTCTGAAAACTCCCAGCAGTCCCATGCTACTATTTCTCATGTAACATAACAAAACATATCTATAAACGTGATAGTATTTACTGGCTTGATTCTGCCCTTTTCTCTTCGGTGAAATTAAATAACAGCCAGCTCCAGGGGCAGCCTGATTGATTTCAGTGAAACTAATGCTACTACTCAACGAGAGTGAGGGCAGAAGGAGCCGAGGCAGGCACCGAGCAGGTTCTGTTATTCCCCTGTCACTGCCACAGAGCTCTGGTTATTTTGAGAGAGCCTGTTCATATTTTCTCTTTCGCCGTCTCCTCCTGATCTTTTCGCCTTTTCTCAGCTTCACACAATAGTCTCAAATCTTATCAATTGGCTGTCAGCTTTAAAAATCTCCTACTTCGGGAATTTTCAGGTTCCCCTCAAGTGAGCATTTAAAGCCACTGTGTCTCCAAACCATCTGCTATTACTGGGGAAAAAACACCACAAAACACTTTAAAAACTGACAGCTGACTTTCAGAAGTCTTTAGTAATTGCAGCCCCAGTTGAAATTACTGAGAATAAATAGCCTGAAATGTTTTGGAAAGTCAGGGCATGAGCTGCATTCTGTTACCTCCAGCCCCATAATTTTCTACTCTTTTCAACTTGTTATTGTTGAAGGTATCAGAGTTTGAAGGTGATTAAAACTCAATAGTTCATTTGGTCCTAAGCATATTGTTTTCAAACATTTCCAGCAGAAGTAAATGCTTAAATCCCATTAAATTGGAGGCTAAATGCCTTAGGTTTCTTTACAAATCCTTCTGGTAGGCATCAGATATCAAACAGACAAAACAAAAAAATTAAGCTGAAGCCAGGGTATTTTTCTTTCCCTATGGGGAAAAGGGCATCTATTATGCAATGAATCTTTTGTAATGGTTTGGTGGCTTTGACAAAATCCATTTTACTTCATTGTCCTTTTATTTTACATAATATCCATAAAATGGCAAAGCAGAAGAAGTTATTGCTGATCAAAACAATTAGGATAAAGCTCTTGAGTTAGAATAATGTTACACAAAAAGTGACCTTTTTGGGCCAGAGCAACTTTCTCAGGGACTGTATTCTGCATGAAGGGGTAGGACCTGTCTTGCAGCCTTTTAAAGCAGATTTTGTCTGTTGTCTTTGTGTCAGAAACAAAAAAATAAAAATAAAAATAAGAAAAGAAAATAAAAATTAAAATTAAAAAAAAAGAAAAAAAGAAAAAGAAAGAAGCTGGCTTAGTTCCCCTCACATTGTAATTAATGCCCAGCGTGTTGCAAAATAGCAGATTAAATGTTCAAGACAGGTAAAACTTAATCCTACCATGATCATAGGGGATGCTGGAAACTCTAATAAAGGAAATTTTTATGAAATTCCAATAACTGAGTAATTTTTTTTTGACATTAGGTCAAGGAAGACCTGAAACAGGATCCTTTTGGGATTCATTTGTTCTCATCTGGATTCCCCTGGATTTCAGAGAAGAGTTCCATCTAGGTACAGGTGTCTACCCAAACATTCCAAGTTACAAGGAGCTTAAAGATTTTCCAGAATGAAGAAAAATCTAATAAACCTGTAGACCCTATAACTGGGTTTAACTTGTAGTGGACAAACCTTCCGTAGGTCACAGGGCACATTTAAGGACAACGAAGCCCATGCCCCAGTTCTCCTTGATTTTCACTGGGAGTCTGGCTCCCATTTGCCTTTGATTGTTGTCCCCTGGGTTCCAGTGACTGTAACCACCCCTCTTCCCTAAAGTCCCTGCAGTGTCTCCTGTGTCCTGTTCCCTGCTGTGTGACCCCACAGCAGCCCTGGGGAGCTATCTCCACCCTGGGACAGAGGGGACAGGAGGGAGCTTTGGCTGCCTTAGCATGCAAAACTCCAGCAGCAGAGCCAGGAGGTGCTGGAATTGTTATGGGAGGCCCTAAACTGGCACACAGTTCTGCAGTGGGGATTTTACTGGAGAGCAGCCCTTAATTAATCCCAATCTCCAGAGCGCACTTTCTCATCTCTTCCTTCCCATCCCTGCCCTCACAGAGGTGTCCCTGCTCGTTAATCAAATCTCTTTTCAGTGCTGGCCATAGCTCGAACACGGGCACTGGGTTTCTTGCCAGCCTGTAAGGAGTGAAAGCCGAGTTATTTGGTGAGCGAGAGGCGCCGAGCTGCGGCACTGCAGCTCCCTCCTGTCCCATCCCTCTGATCTCATCCCTCCCAATTAAACGCAGGGGCCAGGCTGAAAGGGCACAGATTTGTTTGGCTTTGGGCCCCGGCGAGCTCGGGCCAGTCCGGACATGTGCACTGACCATTTGAGAAGAGGGAGGTTCTCTCTGAACACGGATTTTTCCTGCCTCCCCTTCCCAGCACTGAGCTCCTTGGCATGAGCTCACCCTCCAGAAACCTCAGTATTTACACAGGTTCCGTGGCTGGGGTTTACTCAGGGCCCAGCTGCTGGTGCTTATCTTCATTTTTCTGAAGTGAGAGGTTGAAATTGAGAATTGCAGGAGAGAGCTTCTGCTTGTTGTGCAATCCCCCAGCTTGCTCCCAAATGGGTCTCACAAACCACTTCCAGCAGCTTGCAATGGGATAACGTCCTGGAGAGGGGAAGAAAGGTGCTTGGAAAGGCCATCCATGTGTAAACAGGACATCTCTGTCCCTAGGAAATCTGGGCATGTTGTCACTGAAACACTGATCTGAGATTCTTTCTCTTAAAATCACAGGTTCTGCTCAGAAAATGAAAGAGAAATGGAGAGGTTTGTAATATACAGATGGCCCTGAAAAGCATCTAGTGCAGCTCTCCAGCACCAAAAGGCTGTGTGAAATTAGCAAATAGTTTTCAGTAATATTTCTAGTAGAAATAGCAATATCTGTTCTAGGCATGTAATTTTTTTAAGAAGTCATTCACTGACTGTCACTGTAGCCTTGAATATCTAAGGTTCTTTAGTGCTTCAGCTTAGGAGGGAGAACAAGAATCTTCCTCATCAGAAGTGTAATTTTTACAAGATGAAATAACTTTAAAATGTAGGTTTTTAACCAAAATATTGAGAGCTTTTATTCAGGACCCTTTAACAGTGCAAATCTTGCAGACAAATAAGAAATCCTATTTTCAAGTAACACTCTGGAAAAACCCCACTGTACTTTAATTAAATTAAATCACAATGAAATGCAGAAGACTTAAATAGATTAGCTGTCTGGTGTAGCTGCTAATCTGGCCCATGTTCACTTCACCCTGCATAATCATCATCTATTCTCTGTGTGTTGTTCCAGACCCACTACATCCCAAAGTATTTTGCAGTTAATAAAAAACAACCTGAAATTCAAAAAAGGGGAGAACAGATAAGATGTTCATGCAGAAGATAAATGTACTGAGTTCAGGTACAGCTTGGAAACAGGGAAAAAGCCTCAGATCCATGAGGAAACTTTCTCAGAGCTGCTGTAGCACTTCCAGTGACTGCTGTGAGTGCTCAGAGCTACAGCAATTCCAGGGGCTCCTCAGTTTGGTTCCTGTTTCTGGGGTCTGTGAGTTAATAAAGAGTAGATAGAAGAGGTTCCATCATCCTGCTGCAGGCCAGCAAAGTTCAGTTGCCAGATTTCTTTCGTGCCTAGGATACAGGCTGTCTGAAGGAATTAGCAGGGCTGCATTGGAAATCAGCAGGGTCTCTCTTGCCTTCATTCCAGCAACATTTGCCGGCACCACTCCGGAGGAGTTCAGGCTGGAGACCTCCAAAGTGAGGCACCTCACTTGCTTTCAGAATCTGGGATTTTTTCCCAGATGCTTTTCAGGGCTTTTGTGATTGCCTGGCTCTTTCCATTTCTCAAATTCCATGTTTTCCCCCCTGGCCTCCTCTGACCCAGCCTTATCCTTCTTTCCTTTCTCAGTGCCTCTAACCTGCTTCTTGAACCATTTACCTGTTTTTCTGATCAAAGAGCATTTCGGTCTGAGTTTGGGAAGAAATTATTTTTAGTCACTCTCTATCAGAAACACGTGGCCCCGTGCTACCAGACCACTTCACCATCATCATTCTTAGCCAGGTTTATTCAAATTTGCACACAAGCCTGTTTAAAATAGGAAATCAGGCAGAAACAAACCTTCTGTTTCCAGCCAGACACAGTGTTCAGAAGTCCTCAGTTCGAATTTCAGCCATTTCTAATTAAGAGCTCATCAAACCTCATAAAACCCTCAAGGCTTCCAAGGATCTCTTGCTAATGGCTACACTTGGAAGAAAAGAAAAGTACTTTAAGTTATTTTGCTTTCCAAGTGCACTGTGTACTTTTGTCCTCATCTTCCTTTGCTTTCTGTGACATCTGTGGACAAAATGTGTTTGGAGATGATTTGGTCAGTTAGATGAGAAATTATATAATGAGCACATTAGCGTGTGACTTTGGGTTTCCAAATGCTTTGGGTCATCAGCTCATACAGAGATGCTAACACACACATGGGCTTGTGTACACTGGTTAAAACAGCCCAATAAACTTTTTTAAAGAACAGCAAAAACTTTTGCTTTTGTATTTATATTATTTAGACTTCTGTTAATTTCTAAGGAAATGTTGTTCCTTTTTTTAATTTAAATTACTCTGAGCTAATTTTGAAGCCAAAAATCGAGCATGAACTCATCTGCTCACAGTATCTGAGTTTCAAGATAATACACATCCCGCTCTCGCATTACATTACCCCCCATAAATCAGTCTCTGAGTCAAAACCCCTTAAAAACATAAATGCAAATGTAAAAACAACGAGAGTTAAGAAAGTTAGTCCATGACTTAAAAAGGAGGGAGAGGAAGTAACAAATGCTACAGGGAATGAAGTATTCAATGCCATTTTTGGTTGCTTCTCCCAAAAATATTTAAAAAATCAAATTTGATTGTGTCTGTGTATTAATGCAGTAAGTTTTAACAAGGGGGTCATCTGAAATAGCTAAAGACTATGCTGGCTAAAATTTGGGTAATTTAGATGTTCTGCAATTCAGCAGGACCTGATGAAATCGACCCTGGAGTACTTCAGGCTCTAGCTGCAACAATCCCAGAGTGATTAGAGATTATCTTTCAGAGTTCAAGATGACCAAGGTAGAGCCAGAGGCCCAGAGAAGGGTAATCACAAGGTCTATTTTTAAATAGGGGGAAAATGAGAACCAGGGGGATTATGGAACAGTAAAACTGACTTCAATACCCAAAAAGTTTCTAGAATTAGCTGTTACAAGCACTCAGAGAATTAGAAGTTAATAAGAAACAGCAAATACAGATTTGTCAAGAGCAAATCACGTCAAACCAGTACAATTTCTGTGCAGAGGAGATGCACTGGTAAATAAAAACCAAGAGGTGGATATGATATTTTTTCATGACATCCTCATAGTCTGAGTAGAGATGCGTGCTCTGTTTCAAAATGCCACTTTTGGGAGCACAACCAGGTGTAAATTAAGGCTCAAAAAGTAGCTGTAGGTTGTTTCCTGTCACGGTGGGAGGGCACAACAAAGGGAGTCCCTCAGGGTCTGCCCTGGACTGGGAAGAGCTCAGCACTTCAGTGGCTGTCCTGTGTGGCATTACAAAGTGCACATTAATAAAACTACCTGAGGTCATACTGGGTGGCATTTCAGCATTTTGGAAAAGAGAAGCAGAGTTGAGAATAATTTTCATCGCTGGTTATATGAAATTTGCAACCTGAGATGGGATAAACCCAAATCGTAGTAGTTGGTGAAATAAATGCAAGTGCAGAATAGAATACAAACCAGGCAGTGCTTGGTAAGAGAAACAGTGTCTAACAATGAAAACAATGCAGAGTGATGGAAAATACTAAACTGAATAGGATATAACATCTTAAAACTGCGTCAGAAATGACAATTAATGCAGCAGAGAGTTTGAGTGGGGCTTGTGGGTAAAAGAAAAGAGGTAAATTTTACTTTTCAGGCAGCCTTCCTACAGCCTTGGCTATGCTCTGTTTTGGTTGTGCAGTTCAAGGAAAATCTTGACAAATTGGAGAGGGACTACAGGAGAGTCATAGGAATGATAAGAGGTTTGGAAAATGCAACCTAGGAGGAAAGATTGAAGGAATTGGATTTGTTTAGTCTAGAGAAGGGAAGACTGACAGGATGTGATAACATTCCTCCAATATGTAAAACATTGCTAGAAAGAGAATGGTGATGAATGGTTCTTCAGAGCAGCAACGAGGAGGAGAGAAATAATTCACGTAATTTTCAGCAGGAAGGATTTAGTTCAGATATTAGAAAAAGCTTCCCAGCTTCAAGGCCATTTCTGCACTAAAACAAGCTGTGCGAGAAGGTTACTGGAGCCTCTTCCTTGGAGGTCTTTAAAAACAAGTTACTCATCTGTCAGGGGTGGCCTGGGAGGATTTTGTGTTGCCCTCTGTATGAGGGAACAGGCTGCAGCTTTGGCTATCTGCTGGCTCGTATATCTCAGTTTGTAAATGCATTTAAAGATTAGGCTGAATAAAATATGAGTAACTGACAGGTAGCTAGAGGGTTGGTTGTTTGTCCACTCTGCTCTCCGGGGACATGATGCTGTAGTTGCAGCTGAGTTCATACAATCATGAAAGGTTTTATTCAACCAACACCTGTGCAAGGGGAATTCTACACTTCTCACAGCAGGTGAGGAACAAGGCAGAGTAAGTGGTTTCATCAAGGTTATTCTGGGTTATATCAACTCACTGGTTGGTGTAATCCAGCCACGTGCCTTTGATCAAAATATCCTCAGGTTTGTGAGAAGAGCTCTGCTCTTCATCTCTGGTTATTTGGACAGCAGATAGTTGGGAGTAGTTGTTCCCTATGTTCATAATCTGCCTTGCCAGTTGTAGTTTTCCTGTGCTTTTCTACCTTTGTTTTACTTCTTCATGTTGCTGTGATTGGTAATTAACACACTTATGTTTTTAAATAGCTTTAGTTGTTATTTAAAGTTGGCTGTGAGAGAGGGGAAGGGGTGCAGTGATACATAAACAGAAACCTACAACTTACAGAGATGGATGAACAGCTCATTGCTGAAAGGAGGATAATTCAGGATATAGTTGTGTCTTAGAACTGTAGAACTGTGACTAGAAGAATATACGTTATGGGATGGGATTTGTAGTTCATGCCCCAGAAGTCTAAAAAGGGCACAAAGGTAATGTGAACAGTTGTTACACATGGGTTTGAGTCAAACCATGGGAGAAGTCTCTGGAAAGGTCAAATGCCTAAAACCATCAGCATTTGAAATTCCACTATGCTGTTGAGAAAACAAACAAGAAAACACAGTTGTACCCTTTCAACACGAAATGTTCCTGTGGTGTTTCCTCAGGTCTGTGCTGCTGTGCTGGGGAGGCTCTGCCAGCTGAGGTGTAGCTGAGCAGGGCTGGCAGGCTGGCACTGTTATCCCCCTGCAAACTGCCTTTCCCCAGGGATCTCATGGCTCTGAGAAGTAGAACCTGTGCTGAGGAAGCTGAGACACAGCAAAGCTTCCATCCCCATGAAATTCCTGTGCTCGTTTTGGCACAGCACTGGGAGGGTGCTGGATGCCTGGATGTTTGAGGGGATTTTTTGGTTTTTTTGGGGTTTTTTTTGGGGTTTTTTTTTTGGTTTTGGTTTTGGTTTTGGTTTTGGTTTTGGTTTTGGTTTTG
>JAHLSL010000016.1:2306685-2376195 GCA_025920805.1 Petroica traversi
TTTTGGTTTTGGTTTTGGTTTTGGTTTTGGTTTTGGTTTTGGTTTTGGTTTTGGTTTTGGTTTTGGTTTTTTTTTGTTTGTTTGTTTTTGTTTTTGTTTTTTTTGTTAAGAGATCACCCTAGGGTCAATTTGGGAGAAGTGGCAGAAGTTTGGCAGAAGTTTGCAGCTCCTCTGCCTTCACAGCACCCTGCCTTCCCTTCATGGTGTTATCTGTGTGTCTGAGTAGCAGGAAGTGTTGGTCCGAGGAGCAAGAGCCGAGTGCTCAGCCTGAGGTGTGTGTTTAACCTTGGGATTGCTGGTTTTGTGCCTGGGAGCTAGGATGCAGCGTTGGGTAGCCTGATGGGCTGCAGGGAGCTGGGATGCAGCATTTCTGGCTGCCCCAGTGCATGACCCTCGCTAGGGCTGGACCAGCACAGCCCAGGCGGGGCCTTTTCCAGCTGCGCTGAGCAGTTCCCAAATTCCAGCTTTAAACCTGGGACCAGTGATAGCCAGAAGGCTCCTAGTTTGGAGGGGGTTTAGTGAGTGTCCATGAGTGTTGTTTTGCTGCACAGCTGCATCACCCCAAAATAAACCACCCTAAGTAGAGGTAGGGACTGTGGGCTGAGGAGGTCTCTGGGTTGGTGCTCCCAAGCTGCAAGACTCTCTAAAATAATCCCACCTTCAAGCTTTGTCTGGGGAACACAAGAGGTTAAAAGCCAAATCTCTGTGTTACTCTCCTGCAGTGATTTACTGCTTTTCGGATAAAGATAACAGGCGAGATGTTCCCCCTTCCCACATACACCTTTTTCTTTTTTTAATTTTTCATTCCTCCTTGCTGATCCCTCCTTCTCGCCCCTCTGCTGCACACATCACTTCTGCTGCACTGCACATCGTAAGTGGGGGAGATTTTTTGAACCAGGGGCCTCCTGCTTAATGCACTGAGGATTCAGCCAGGCCAAAAACGCCTGTAGCATATGGGGAAGGGAAGGGCCAGCAGTGAGCAAGCTTGGACAGATGTGCTAGAGAGGGAGCGTGGTGCTGGTGGGGGTGGAGAGAGCTCTGCCCCCCTCCCAGCCGGTTCAGGGGGTGGCCAATCGGGAGAAACGGACCCTTTTTAGGACCCCAACAGTTAGGGAGAGCCCCTGAGGCATTTTTGGCCGGGAGGTTGAGTGCACACACACACTCACACACGGAACAGTTCAGCAGCAGTCCAATCCCCAGTGACATGGAGCTTTTTCTTAATTCAGAGCATATTTCAGGCTTCAGTTTAAAGGGAGGGGGGGAAGCAACACCAAAAACCAACCCATAAACCATAAAGAATCTATTGAAACAATTGTAAGGGGAAAAAATAGAATGTGGCTGCAGCCAAGGTTGTTAGGGAGGAGATGTATGGGAGAGATGAAAAATAAAAGGAACAATTACCATGTTCCTCACTAGCCTCAGATCAGCCTGGCAAAGTAGAGGCCTGGGAAGGCATTTTCCAAAAAAACAGAGAGGTGGAGGTGTCTTCCCCAGCATCATAATTGCTCTCGGGTAAACTCCTGGTTGAATCTCCTGAGCTCCTCTAGGCTGGTGTTAAACAGAAGGTTAAAGCTGGTGAGCAGCAATTTATCCTCTTGTTTATTTGCTCACACTGAGCACCTGCATCTGGGGATCTCAAAGCACACTGGGAGCAAAAATCTCCCAAGCTTTCCAGTGAAGTGAGGCCATCTGATGAGACTCCACAGAAACATCCTCTTCAGAGTGTTCAAGAGATTTTTAAAGGGTCCCTGGCAGGACTGGGAATGGCACCTCCAAAACCCCAACCCTTCTGCATAGAATATCTCTACAATGGGATTTTTTCTGACACCCATTTGTTTGCTTTTTTGTTTGCAATTAGGAATTAATGCCTGGACATCAGCATCCTTATACAAAGAGCAATTGAGTCAGTCCCTGCCCCAAATATCTTCCAGTCTTCACTCTCAGGGATAATTTTCCTCTAAAGGCAATTTAGATGCACAAGACTCTTAGCACAGCTTGTTCATTACTGCCAAGGACCTGCAGTGCAGGATGCGTCTCCTCAGTTAACATCTGTTTTTTTGACCAAATTGCCTTAGTTGCTGCACGGGCCCACAGCTGATATAAAATGCTGAGAAATTATGATTACTTTTGTTGTTTGGGTGTTTTGATTGTATTTATTTATATATTTTCCTAAACCTGCAGTTCATTTTGGCACACAGAGCTGGATTTACTCACAGTTGTACCCAGGCAATTATGATGTTTAAAAAAATCACTCCCAGCTTAGCCCAGTGTAGGGAGGTGAAAAGCAGGGGAGGGGGTGTGTGCTGGTCTCTTGAGGGGGTTTTTGGCTTCAGACCAACAGGACCAATCGGCATTTGGAGGGAAAAGATGCATGTGCACATTAAGAGGCAACATCTGGTCCTAGGGCCACATGTTCCTGCCACAGAGGAGAAATGCTGTCTCTGCACTGTCCTCCTGCACGTGGGGTTGGGTCTCTGTATGCAAAGAGGGCTTTCTAAGGAGGTTTAGGTACCCTGACCCAGATTTTAGTTGTTATCCTCTGTCAAATAAGAAGAAAGAAGACAGGTAAAGAAAATGCTGTTTGGGCAGGGAACTGGACACCTGAGATTTTTCTGTCCCCATGTTTTAAACGTTCCGTATGCACTTGAAGCTGAAGGGACTCTTTGACTGCTCCCTGGGCTCTGATTCCAATTCAAATCAATGAGAAATCAATAGGAGTGAGATGCCTGGAAATTGCTCTCCTGCTGAGGCCTTAAAGTGGCTTGTGTGCCATTGACAATGCAGGAGCACTTTGTCACCCAGCATTAATTATCCCATCAGCCCTACAGGTCTGTTCCAGGGAGCTCCTGGTGTGGTTGTTTCTGACCACATTTTACTGATTTGCTGTTCTGAGTCTCTTTCTAGTCCTGACCAGGGTTGTCCAAGGCAGACAGGAAGACTTTGAACTAAAAGCAGTAGCAGTAATTTCCTTGGCTTTAGTGGCAGCCCTTGGGGGATCTAACATGGGTTGTTTCATCTGCAGTTAAACCTTGGATCCGATGGCCCTGATTTAGGAATCTAGACTCAGCTTTGAGTCACCTGAGGCAATAAAAGGCCTGGAAGACTAATTGTTGAGATTAAAATGAGACAATGTGGCTTGCTGCCTTTTCCGGGGGACTTCAAACCAAAACATCATTTATTGTCAGTTTTTCTCTCTAGGAAATTCAGAAAGCTTGAAGGCAGGACGGAAAGAAAGCAAAGTGCAAGAACTGGGGATCTCTTTTCCTTGCCCCTTATTTGATACTATAGAATGAGTTGTTAATTTTTATTCTCTGCATTTCCTTACACCTTTGGGCATATTATGCTGCTTCATGTAGCTCCCTTTGGACCAAATCTGAATTACCTGCCAGACCTCCTCATTTTAGATTTAACTCTTTGTTGTGTTTGTAGCATTAAGCTGAACTCTAACTTTGTTCTGCTTCAGCCCTGCCTATTTTTTCACTGTTAAGCATTGAAACAGTCTGCCCAGGGAGGTTTGGAGTCCCCATCCCTGGAGGTGACCAAGGAAGGCCAAGGTGACACTCAGTGCTCTGTGGTTCACGGTGGGGATTGAGCACAGCTTGTATTTGGTGACCTTGGAGGTCTTTTCCAACTTAAATGGTCCTGGCATTCTCTGACTCCACCCATGCACAGAAGTCCAGATCAGAAGGTGAGCAGTGCTGGCTCCTGGTGCTGGAGGGGAAGGTTGGATGTGCACTGCAGCTGGAGGGGAGGCAACACAGTGGGGAAAAAACAAATGGGAAGGCACCAACATCTTCCAGCCCTGTGCTACGAGCAACCCAGCCATCCTTCCACCACCTGGCCATGGCAAAGACCTGCTGGGAAGGAGATGGTGCTCCTCCTCTCCATAATCCATGATTTGAGCTCCAGACTCCCATCTCCTTTGGCAGAAGAGCTGAAACCATGGTGCTGCCGGGCCAGCACTGCAGTCACACTGCTCTTTACAAGAGTATCCCCATTTTCTTGGCTAAATATCTATGTGGGTAACTCCATACTTCCTTGCTAAATTCCTCTTGGAGGTTTGTTTTGATTTGTGTCTGCTCCTCATGTGATGTAAAGTTTTACTTAGTCTTAACTAGCACTTGTTGAAAATCCATTTTTCCCCCCACTGTTGTAAAAGCCTGAGTTTAGAAAGTGGGAGGTTTTGGGAAGGTGTTGCAGAATATTTCCTTGTTCCCAATGTGTTTAATTTTCATCCACTGTCAGGGAAGGGGTTGGGAAGCAGGCTAAATGGGCCCAGTGGAGTTTAGAAAATGCAAAAGGAGTTAAAAAGCCAACCCTTTTCCAAGTTAAGGGCTGAATTTGGGTATCCGTGTATCTGGATATGCTGGTGAAATCAAAGAGCTGTAAGTTCAAGGGAGTGTTTACAGCTCCCAAATTCAGTTAATTTATGACATGTTTAATAGCTTTTCACAAATGTTTGTTGTACTCACATAGTGACGATGCTGTGTTTGGTCAGTAAAATTCCATCCTGCCGGCAGTACGCAAAGACCTGAATGCCACAAGGATGTTCTGTGTCTGAGGAAAAATATTCACTTTCATTTTAAACAGTCCAAATTCTTCTGCTTTTCCTTTTTTTTTTTTTCAGTAGAAACTTAAACCTGTCACTGAAACTACCAACAGGAATTTCCAATTCTCACTAACATTGTGGGATATTTCTGGTTTTTCTGGTTTGCATTCTTACTCTTTGGCTTTTCCTTTTTTTTTTTCTTCCCACCTTCACCCTCTTTCTTCAGCATAACAAGATTGGAAATTAGTGCTGGCTTGAGGCCATGGCTGCATCTATGAGGCCATTTAAAATTATTGCTCTCTAGTCCCCCTGGGCCAGTAGGAAGTTCAGCTGCGATCACAGAGAAAGAAACCACCCCAAAATTCTAGAAATAATAATTTTAAATGGAAAAAAAATCAGAAGAATATGGAAAGGCTTTTAGACATTTCAAGTTTGGGATGAAAAGGTTTGTGAAAACAGGTAGAAATGCCAAAAAGCAGCCTTTTGTGCTGAGGTGATGGGGTTGCTCTGGTGAGATTTGTGCTCAGGGCCAGAAGAGAAAGTCTATTTTACTTTGCTCTGAGTTTAGGCTTCTGGTCTTGGACTTCTACCTAGGTGGAATCAGGATCTGTCCCCACTGAAGTTGATGGGGTTCAGCTGCTGTGCAGTTGGAGGGAGGGAAAGCTCTGAGCATCCCAGGAGCTGCGAAGGATTTGCAGCTTCATTCCCATCTTAGTTCTGAATTTTGCAAATCATCTTATGCAGGAACTTGGTCTGAAAGAAGCCTTTTAATGCAGCAGTGCAGCCTGGGCTGGGATTTGGAAAGGTGGATGTAAGATAAGTTCACATGGGTTAGAATTTTAGCGAAAGCACCTGCCCTCATTAAAAATATTCTCTTGTACATGGAAGGCTTTTTGTCTGCAAACAGGATCTGAAGGCAAAGAAATAACAGCATAAATGAGATTTTTTAATTTACAAATTGGTGGCTTTTCAGACTCTTTGTGCACACATCTCAAAGCATCTGGAGTGATCTAATGGCTACAAAAAAGCCGGGCCTGGCTTTTAGGAGTGACAAACTCTCACCCTTTTTTTTTTTTTTTTTGTTGCTTTTTCCTGAAGTTGAATGAGTTGGTCCTCTGAATCTGTCCACACAAACTTTATTTTCACTTTTCTACAGGGGAAGCTGCTGAACAATATTTGGACTAGCTCCTCTTGGGATTCAAAGGAGAATTTTTTGTCTTTACAGACATTTTTTATGTGGGAATGAAAGGAAACCTCAAGCACATTCATTTTTTAGTGAAATACTGAAGAAATCTTCAGAAACTATGGATGAAGAGGAAGAGATGCTTTTCAATGGATTTAAACCTTCTCCAAGCACCAAATGTACAAATTATAGCCCAGATCCATGAAACAAGTTGTGTGGCAGAGTAATTATGAAAGTTTTTATCCCCCATATTTGCAGTCAATACAGGTAAGGCAAATTTATTGCAAATCCTTGGTTAATAGAAAATTCAGGCTGTTCTACCTTAAGGCCATTTATCCTACAGCTCAAACCATTGCCACATCCTACAGCTCAATTCGGTGCAATATCCATTTCTCAGAGTATTTTAAATGAATCCAGGCCCTTCCCTAACTCAGATATTAACATAATTGTTAGCATTTAGGAGAATTCCTTGAATTTCTATCCTTAGATTTCTCCTGTGGTCATTCCCTGGGCAGATCCTGCATAAGAAACCCCCAGCTTCCCTGTTTTTCATGAAGGGTTAAAACACCAACGGCGGCGTTATGTCCTGGGGTGCCAAATTTTTTCTTCTGCTCCTTCTCCTTTTGATTTAAAAGCTTTGTTTATCTCTCTGTAAAGTCACTGGCAGGCCATAAAGAGATATATTGCCTTGGTGCAGACAGCACAGACTCCGCTCCTGGGAAAGCAATGGGCTGTGAAGTTGAGTGTGTGTGTGTGTGTGTGGGCCCTCATAATTCAGGAAGGGTTCTCTTTTGGGAAGCTCCCAGTGGACACTGCCTGTGGCTCCTGGTAGGAGAAGCGTGCATGTATCCAGGAGGCTTGGTCAGGCTCAGTGCTTTTGATGTCCTCATAAAGCCATCACTCCAGAGCCTGGAATCACAGAGCTATTGAACTCGGTCATAATGGAGTGGGTAAAGTGCTCCCAGCGGTTTTGACTTTATTATATTTTGATTTTTTTTTTTGATAGACAAATAATGTCATGTCAGAGCCCGGCTTGCTCGGGCACTCCCTGTCATTTTGTAGTGAGATACAACATCAGAATTATTGCTTGGTTTCCAAGTCGCTGCCAGGGGTTGAATCTCCAAGTGAACATTCTTTGATAGAAGCTGTATTTTGTTGAGTGTTTGCAAACTCTGTATCCCCCTGCCCATCCCATGGCTGCTCCCAGAAGTGCAGGGAGCATTGCTTCTGGTTGGGATGAGAGGTAGGATGTTCTACTGGGAGAGATGGAATAGGGGAATTATTTCTGGCTGGGATTTAGACTGCAGAAACTGCTGATTTAGCTGATTTGAGGGTGATTTGGTTTAATCTGCAGTGGAATTGACTTGTAATGTCCTTTTTACTTATCACCAGAGGAGGAATCTACTGGAAAAGAGGGCAGAGCACCAAACTCAGCTGAACCACTGCCAGCAGAAAGGTTATTGATTCCCTGCAGGAGGAGAGAGGGAGCTGCCTCTTTCATAGAATCACAGAATGGTTTGGGTTGGAAGGGATCTTAAACTTCATCCCATCCCACCCCCTGCCATGGGCAGGGACACCTTCCACTGTCCCAGGCTGTTCCAAGCCCTGTCCAGCCTGGCCTTGGGCACTGCCAGGGATCCAGGGGCAGCCACAGCTTCTCTGGACAACCAAAGGGATTCTCAAGTAATCCCTTCCCTGAAATCACGGATTTCCAGAGATCTGAGTCCAAACATTGAGAAATGGAGCTGGGAAGCAGCAGAATTCTTGGAGAATTTCCTCACAATGGAGGACTGGCATGAGAACAGCAGATCATTGCAATCTCACTGCTCCTCTCACCGCATTAAGTGACACAAAGCCTAGCGCAGGCCCCTGGAAATTAATACTTTCCAGGGATTCAGTTTATCTTGGGAAACTCTACCAACATGAACACGGACCCTCAGCCTGCCACCTCCTCCTCCCCAGCAGGCCATCCCCAGCCTGTTTTTCCTTGGGACTGGCCCAGAGGGGATCCAGAGCCCTGTGTCCTGTGCAGGGGTGGGTGGCTGCACTGAAAAGCCTCTGTGAGAGCTCCTTTGCCTGGGGAGAACTCACTGGTACCTTCTTACAGCGAGGATAAATCTGAGAATGGCCTGAAAATCTGCAGGAAATTACTTTTCAAGTGACTGGTGATATGACCTCTAATTTCCTAATGATCTAGGAAGAGTTCAAGCCCAAGTGCTTGTATATGCAGAATGCCAAATTTATATATACAAAGCATCATAATTACTGTCATGGAGATTTACAATGCTTTACAAATCATTAATAATCATAATAATAATATTTACCATAACTCTTTCTGGCAGATTAATTGCAATTTTCTTTGACCATTCTCAAACTGTTCTTCTCACAACATCTTTCCCATTGGCATGAGAATGAAGTACACAAAATGTAATTTATTGACATTAAGGGTGGCTTTATTGCCATGTGTTTATTTGAGACAAAGGGAGATATTTGCTATTGAAGGGAAAGTATAAGCATTAATGAATCAGCAGATCTTTGAAGACAGTGCTGTGTGTGAATTGCACCACTTCAATCTGGCATCAGCAGGTGATGTGCTGGTGACAGGCAGGTGGGATTCTTGCTGCTCAGTTAAGGTACCATTTTTGGAATTAAATTCTATTAAAAACAGATGTAGCCATTTGCATGAGAATCTTTTAGGTCTTCCACATCTGTTTTAGGAGGAAATGTCCACAGATGAAAAATGTCAAGTTTAGGCTATGCTGACTGTTATTTAGCTGATGAGCTGAGGTGATAGAAACTTCTCATTCTTCTAAATACCATCAAAATTATGAGATCTGGAGAAAAGAAAAAGTAAGGAAGTATTTCCCTATTTCTCTGCTTTCCTACTCCTCAGTGTACAAAATTTGTGAGCAGTGTCAGATGGGATAGAAAATGTTGGCGTGCAATGGCATTTTTTAGCTTTAACTTTTGTATGCTATTGTAATTTCTTATATTTCCTGGTATTTTTATAAGAGTCTCTATAAGCTGTGTTATTGCAGCAGTTTTATGCATTTTCCTGCTCTTTTTCGACAGCCTGTACGACTCCTGCCAATGCCATGGGTTTCTCTTTAATGAATTGTTCTGTCTAGGTCTGATTTTATCCAGTACTAGAAATTTGGGGTTAATAGACCTTTCTTCCATGGCAGATTCATAGAATCATAGAATCCTTGAGTGGTTTGGGTGGGAAGGGACCTTAAAGCTCATCCAGTCCCAGCCTCTGCCATGGGCAGGGACACCTCCCACTGTCCCAGGCTGCTCCCAGCCCTGTCCAACCTGGCCTTGGGCACTGCCAGGGATCCAGGGGCAGCCACAGCTTCTCTGGGCTCCCTGTGCCAGGGCCTGCCCACCCTCACAGGGAATATTCTCTTCCTGTTACTTAATCTAAAAGTACTCTCTCTGATTAATTAATTAATTTGAAAGGGCAGCTAAATTGATGTTAATGCTTTTTGACATTGTTTTGTTGTCTATTAAAAAACAAAACAAAACAAAAAACAAAACAACAAACCATTATTAACATTTTGTATCTTAGTTTCATACTTTTCTTTGTTTACTCCTCCAAAGCACATTTTGGGTATAAAATGACCATTCCATTTATTGTGTTGGCATGACCGTGGGGGTAGAACTGATCTGCTCTTGTTCATGAGAATAGCACCCCCTGAGTTATGGCGTTAAAAAGTCTGGCTCCAAGACACACAAACCACTCACATCTCTGGTTGAACTCATCGTGAGCTGGGAGCACCACGTGTGAGTCAAAGTCACAAAAACACACTCCTCATGTCGAAATCCTGCTTCAAATGTATTATACAATAATTTAATCATTTGTCAGTCCAACACAACCTTTAACTGCATCCAGTGTTACGGCATCAGACTCCCCACTGAAATACAACAACCTGGATATTAAGAAAACTTCCACAGGATGACAGGCAGAAACCTCAAACACCCCCAGCCTCAGCTCTGGCTCATCAGATTTTCATCTCTGGGAGACAATTACGAAAGCTCATGTGTTATAATATAAAACACTGAACTATTAGTGCCTGCTGACATGGAGAAAAATGGTAATAGTGTTTCCCACCTGCCTGTCCTTCAATTTAATTTTATAGCGGTTGTCTCATAATTTTTTGAAGTTTCCAAAAAAAAGACTTAATGAACCTTTTCTAAAAGAAAGTGCCAAGCAAGCTAAATGGAGAAGTCGCTGCCAATTCTGCCTTTTTAATACTTTTAAAACAAATACAGATTTAGAGGCACACTCATAGCAAAGCTGTGTGCCAAAGGCCATCGGAACTGAAGACATGTTTTAGAATATATACATATAAAGTGGGTCTGATGACTCACATAATTTGTTGCCTGGAGACAGAATACATTTACATGATGTTCTTTAATCTATTTCTAATTTATATGATGTTCCTTGGTCTAATGGGTTGGTTGCCTGTGCTGAGTGTCCAGCAATAGACTCCTAACAAGGACCAGTCTATGTTTATTCATATATTCTCCGTTACGTTCTCCGTCATTCCAGAGAGATAATTACCCATGAACGTGTTCTCTTTCTCAAGTAAATTAAAGGGTTTCCCATGCAGGGCGTCCTCCTGGGACCACAAGGAGTTTTCTGAGGATCTGTAATGGTTCAGGTACAAGGAGACTCCCAGCTTAGCTGTAACCTTTGAGGTCCTTCCTATTTTCATACCGACGCCTATGTCATCACTCCCATTACAGAAAAATTCCTCTAATCTGAAAAACGCTGCTGGTGGAAAACCTGTCCTCATCCCATGAAAAGCAAGAGGTGCCATGGGGATGTTTTTGTTGTCAGTGAATCATATCTAGTAGGAGTTGTTTCTTTTCCTTGTGCCACAGCTGCAGCCCCCTCCAAGCCTCCCAGCCAATTGCTTTGGCTGCAGAAGCCCTTGGAAGTCCAGAGTACAGTAATTGCTTCATTGTGTTGCTTTAAGAGGAAAGGAAAATAGTTATTACTGTGAGCAAGTGCTTCTGGTTTTTTTCCCCTCTTGCAGTTGTGTGTTTTGGTTACAAAACGGACCCTACTCTGAAACGGGTGTTTTGAGACTTTCTCTTGTTGAGGTGGAAGGTTGAGAATGGGCATCTAATTATTATGGAGTGCTGGTAATGACAGAAAACATTGGCTTGGAGAAATGCTCTTCATTTATAAAATGGGAGAGAAACTATTGCTGATTAATTTTTGTCCTGGTGTGGTTACAGAAGGTAGCAAAAACCAGGACAGTTGTGTTCCTGGAAAGCGTGCTGAGACTTGATGTACTTCCATCTCATCTTTAGAAAACTGAATGGAGATTTGACTTTTAAAATGACTGTGCCTTCTTATTGATCCATCTGACTATGGGTGTAAATATGGAATTTATGGTCAGTTAGTGGCTGAGATAAAGCTCCCCTAAATTCTTGGTGCTGCCTGTGAAGAAGTTGTTTTTCCGTAAGTCTGTTCTGAGAAAAACTAATAGACAAAAGCCCAGCTCCAGTAAACTGAGATATCCCATTATTAGAGATATCTAGAAATTTATGACTGGAAAAGGTATTAGGTAGTGACCCGATGGTCTCCTGCTGCTGAGGCTCCAATGGTGATTAGGAAGAAGTGATTTCATCTCCATGGGAAGACTGCTGCCCTCATCCCTGGTTTATTTCTCACTGAGAAACTGAACATGGTATTAAGTACTAAGAGGAAAAAATGCCTCCCCACACATCCACACGGAGTGTTATCACTGCCAGCTCCTCTCTTCAAAGACCCCTGACTGAAGCTCTGTGTGACTAAGTCCACTTAATTCCCCCCCAGGAGAAAATAAAATTAGAGTTCAGAAGTTCAAGGAACTCTCCTAAAAACCACACGCTTGTGGTTGTCTGGGCTGCAGGGGGAAGAGCTCGGCTGAATCGCTTGGTGTTTGGGACATAGTCACACTCATGTGACGTCTTCATTCCAGGCAAGGGATGACCAAAAAGGTGGAAAGTGTCACATACTGCTGGTGGGACATGAGCAGTCCTGGAAATGCTGCCTAGGATGTCACCTTGGGAGCTGTTTGAGATGAAGTATCTGGAAGACTCATCCCAAGTTCTGGGAACATTTAGCATAAGATTGTACATTCATGGCCTTGACAGGCTCGTATATAACCCTGAATAGCATCTCCCTTTCCTCCCAAATTGTGGAACTGTTAATAGTAGTAGTCTCCTATAAAGCTGAAAGTACATAGAGCATTTAAAGCTTGTAACATTTATAGATTGCTACAGCAGCAGGAGAATCAAGCTAATGAAAGGATTGGGTGGGTGCCCTGAATTAATATGACCATAATCTAATTCATTTTAACTTCTTTTTGCTGCATATAAAACCTTCCTCTCTCCTCCAGCAGCACAATTAGGACCAAATTCACAGGCTCGTGGCAGATAATGGGAGGGTTCCCGCACAGTGGGGCTGAGAGGGTTTGAACAGCAGGTTCTGGGCAAGGGCAGGGGGTGGTGGAGGTGGGAAAGTATCTCTGTGGAGGATAGCAGTACATCTAGGAAAGAGGGACTCAGAGTTTGAGGAGTCAGTAGGAGAATTGGAGACAAGAGGTGTAGATAAAATGCTGGGTTTTGAAAGGGGTGCACTGCTATAATTTGAATTAGAGATTTTAATTTTTTTTTTCCTTAAAAATGTCCATAGTATAGAGCCTACCTTCATCCTGAATAGGCTGCTCCTTTCCATATGGCATTTTACCCTCCCTTCACTGCCCTTGCTATTCCCTGAAGAAATTGTATTTGGAGAATACTTCTTGTAGTTTTTAAGTGCAATGAAACACATTTGACTGCTTTTGTTCTTTGTTTCATCTTCGTCTCCCATCTGTTTCATTTTTTTTTCAGCCCAAGAGGAAGGGTTATTGTGTGCTCTGTAGCTCATACCTGGGAAGCTCAGAGGGTGGGGAGGGAGCTGAGGACCTGCAAGCAGTCAGGTGGAGATGCTGCAGGGGAAAGCAGGAAAGCAAGCAAGGCATTGTGGATTGTTCTGACAGTTTGTTGAACTGTGTTACTGGATCACTGAGGCCAAGAAAATATTACAACACATGTCCATGTAACAGCCAGTTCATGCTTCTGACCTTTTCATTTGCTTCTCAAAAGAGAAGTGTGACACTGGTTTCTATGTACGTGCTCTGACAGCCTTCCTTGTCTACTGGAGAGTTATGGAAAATAATACAATAACGTAATAAAGGACTATCAAATCCTTTCCCTTAAACCTGAACCCATGCATTCCATGCTGGGGTTTAAGAAGCTTCTGAGTGCTCACTAGTTAAGGGATGGGCCTGTTCTAGGATGTGGAAAATTCAGTGAAAAACAAGGCGTTAAAGGAGGTAATAGCTGGACACGATTGAATGGGGAGCACTGTTCTTCATGGACCTGTCCTGAACCCGTGCCCCAGCACAGTTTGAGGATTGGTGTTGTGCTTGGAGTAAACCTAAAACCAAAGCTGAAGCCACTTGCACTCATTAAAGAACTCGTGGCAGCTTTCACTGTGCTGGATGAGCAAACGTTGCCCTGGTCGGACACATATGCAAGTGAGTCTCTCCTATGTGTTGATGGCAGCTATTTTTAACACCTTATTTAGGAGCCTCTCTCCATCACTTTCCTTCTCCATTGAGTCAATGAAGGCAGAGCGTACCTAAATTAAGCCTCTTTTCTTACTTCCCTCCTGGAAGTTTGTTTTTTTCCCAATCACTAAGTATTCAAGAGTCTCACAATGGTAGTGTCTAGATGTGAGTGGTGTTTACATCCAGGTCTCTAAGTGTGTCCTGCATCCTCATTCAGACAAGATACATCATGTCCTTCCTCCTCAATCAATGGCTGTACCATGTTAAAGTGTTTCCAAGGTGGCTGCACCTCCATCCTGATTCTGTGTGCTTCTGTGAATACCTGGATTTGTATGGGGGTGATAAAATCTGTTTTATCTGAAGAAGCAGGAAAATACTGCCTTAAATAGAGAAATTCTTGCAGGGGTTTGTCTGTGTAAGTGGTGAAGAAACAGCTGCAGTTGAGAAAAAATGTTGATTCCCCCCAGGTAAATACAAAAACAACCAGTACCTGTAGGTTTAGGGCTGAATTAAATTTAGGTGGATGAATGCAGTTGTGCTACTCAGAGTTCTTGCTTCCATCAAGCCAAGATCTGGATGATGGGCTCTGCAGGGACAGAGTTGTTTCCCTGCAAACAAAGCCAATACAGACTTACAGCTCATCACAGAATCATTTACGTTGAAAAAGATCTCCAAGATCAAGTCCAGCTTCTCTGTGCAGCTTCCCTATTTCCAGGTTCCATGTGCTCCAGCCCAGATCCCACTGTGAGGTGCCCATGCCAGATTATGCCATCATCTCCTGGGGGTTCTGGTGCTGCCTCAGGGGCTGGTGCTGCCCTACAGGGCAGAGGTGCTCCTGTGCACATCTGCCTGCTCCATCTGCTTGGAAGGGATGTGGTTGAGGATGCCAGCACTGCATCCCACAATTAACATTCGCTTTGTCAGCCCCTGGTGTAATCCTCCAGATAATGCAGAGACCTCACTTGGTGCCTGCAGGGGAGAGGAAACCACAGCGCTGAAAAGGGCAGTGTCAGGATTCATGGAAGAATCCCCACAAAAACTCAATGTGGTGTGGTGAAATACACCCAGTACTGGGCTGAAACCTGCTCACATTCCTTGTGGAAGAGCCGTATGTGAGTCTTCCCTTAAACAATATACCTGCAGGCAAAGCTGGTGAGATCCCATCCCTGAGGAGCACCTGCAGGGCCAGGCCTGTGTTCTCCAAGCCACTTCAGGACCATTGGCAGAGCAAAGCTGAGCGGCCTTTAAATACAATTATTTGTTTATTTGCACAGAAACTCCCTCCTGTTCCTTGCAGAGCTCAGAAGCCAGAGCTTCACTGGGGTCTGTGTGTGCTGGTTTGGGCAGGAAGCATGGCGCAGGGGGCAGCTGACCTGGTTGAAAGACAGCTCCTCTGACTCATCAGCTGAAAGCAAAATGAGCTGGATATATTTAAAGCAAAGCTCTATTTTAAAAATTAATGATCTGCAAGGGAGAGAGGAGAAACTGCTTCTCTGTAATGCAGAAAAAGGCCCTGATGACCACAGCCTGGGTCCCTTTCCAGATGATGTCATCATCAGTCTAAATAATAAATTTTTAACGATGTGGAAAAAAAAAAAGAAGGAGAAAATAAAAGAAGAGGGGGACTCTGTTTCAATGAGGAGTAAAAGTAGCTGGTGGCAACAGGGTCTAAGGAAAATATATGGTTTCTGCCCTGTGTAATTAGATTATCCCAAGTGTAGGAGTGTGCTGCAAAAGGCACATTGAAATGCCACTAATTGAGTGCTCTGTGTCTTCCCCTGCCACGTGCCCATGAAAAACTGGGGTACTTGGGATATATAAGGCAAAGGGGTATTCTATAAATGGGGTTGCTAATAATAGGCATTCAAGATTAGAAGGGAAAGCAGGGGCTCTCATCAGCCCAGAGATGAGGGGAGACTTTCCCCTTTTTAATAAAAGGCCACAAGAAATCTGCTCCAATGGATTTGTGTTGTGCAGTGTGGAGTGCTCACAGGGGCTCTTTAAAGCACTTTACTTTCCTAGCAACATGTTCACCTGAAATGTGCTGGGTTGTTCCCTTGGACCCCCCCGGAAAGGTGCTGCCTGGGTGTGCTGTGCAGGTGAGAGGGCTCAGGGAGGCATCAGCATGATTTTTTGGAGGGGCTGTGGCACCAGTGTTGGCTCAGTGATGAGGTTTTTTCACTTCAAGCTGACTCCTCGTCGTGGGGAGCCCTCAGGCATTTTCCGTGAGACTCCAGCCAGAATTTTCACCAAAAAACCCCCCTGATCCAAACCTTAGCTAACACTGGAATTCTGTGGGATATCAGAATGTGTCTGATGTAATTTCAAGCTGTATTTTAAGTGACCTGACTCTCAGATCCTCCCAATCAGGGCTTGAGCTCTGGTGCCTATGTATTCCTGTAGGGATGAGCCCCTCCATGAAGAACTTAGGAGCTAAGGAGACAAGACAGCAGCTATTCCAACCTGGCAGGCGAGTGGGCTCGCTTGGCCAAAAGCAACACAGGATTCATGCCAAAACCATGGACCAAAACTGCATTTCTTGACTCTCAGACTTGTATTTTCCAAATGTATTAACTCAAATTAAGTTTTGTGTGGACCTCAGCGATCTGAAAGTAGGGCCCTGAGAGGAACAGATGTGTTTCATGAGGCTTGGGGGTCTCTGATGGGAGATTTCAATAGTTTTAATACCCAAATGCACACCTTCTCCTCAGACTGTAAAGGACAGATTTATGCCGTGTTTTGTGGTGGGCTGATCCTAATACCCTTGTCGTGAGACAGATTTACAGGAGTTGTCAGGGCTGATTTGCTGTAGAAGTCAATACCTCAGCCCGCCAGTGCCTGAAGGAAAAAAGGCCTGGGCGTTTAGCGCCATAAATATTTTATTCTTGCTCTGCCATACAAACCTTGCATGGCCTTTCAAAAACAACTTACTTCTATTACGCCCCAGTTTCTCACGAGTTAAGTGGGGATAACAACAATTCTAAGAGTGGAGTGAGTAAGGCCGATGAAATAAGGAGACTTTTGCCCAGGAAGATGGAAAAAATTGTATTTTCTCTCCTAGGCCCTGTTATTTTGTTTAAATGAATTTGTTCCTTTTTGCTGTTTTCATTGCTCCTGAAATAGTGACTGAATTTCCTCTCAGTTGTGTTCTGGTATGCAAGGGCACACACCTATTAGACACCCTCCAGCTCTGTGGGCTGTTTGGTGTCTCTCTGTGTTGATGTTACTGTCCCCATAGTGAAAGAAGAGGTCACCTGGGACAGTATTTGTTGGGGGTTGAGGGTGACATTTCTAAGGCCAAGAGGAGGTGCTGAATTAAACAAGTTTGATATGAGTCTTTCTGCAGTTACCTGGTGGTGACGGAGAGGAAGACAACAAATATTCAGTCCTTACTGTCAAGGGTTTTTTTTTGTGCTCTGCATCCCTGTGAGAATAGCAGACACTGCTAGGTTTTTCTTTTCTGCTGGTCAGGCAGGTGGGGACCAAGCAGCACTTGTCTCCTCAGGTCACTGATACATCCTGTGCATTCCTATATTTCCTCCACCATGGGAAGGAGGCATTGAGCATCTAAACAAAACTCACATTTTACTGGTCTAGTACAGGCATTTAAGGGCTCCTTTTCTGTTATTAGCTTGACCAGAGTTTGCCATGGATGGACAACTTGTTAAACTTTGGCTTAGCTTGTGTGTGCTGTGCCTTTCAATTGGTTTGTCCCCATCACAGGGTACACGTGTCTCTCTTTGTACAGTGTGACAGAGGCGGCTGGTGAACAAGATGAGCAATTTGGACAGAAAAAGGACATCAGGATGGCACTGAAAGCTGACACTCCAACCTGCCCCTGTTTGGTGGAGACAAATAATGGTGCTGGGAGGACTGGAGTCACCTCACCATCCCTCGTGTGCGTGGCACTGGCTGCAGTGGAGGTTTTTTGGCAGCACCCTGGGTGCAGAGCTGGGAGAAAAATGAAGGAGCTGCCAGGGGCTGCGTGGAGGGGCTGAGTGCTCAGGGGAAGAGTGAGCCATCACACCCGTCTGCAGGAACCAGGCCTGCTCCAAAACGTGAGTTACACCGTTTCTCAAATGGTGGATGATTGGGAGGCCAGTGATTCATTCTGGGTTAATGTAAGCGTACCAGAGGGGCTAATAGAGAGGAAGAAAATTGATACTGGCTTTGCAGTGTTTGTGGTGCAGAAAAGTGTACAAATGCTTCCCAGGGAAAGAGTGAAACAATCTGATGCAATATTAAAGCAAAAAAATACCCACCCAACAACAAACAAACAGCCATGGGGATACAGGGGCTGCTAACAGTGTTTGCATGGCTGTAAATCAGAGCTGACTGAACAGGTATTTGTGCTTAGTGCTACATTTCACTGCAGCCGAGAGGAGAGGACCCTTGTGAGATGGTGGGAATTGTATGGGAAAATTTTTCTTGAATTGTAACAACATGATTATTTTGTCAAATACACTTTGGTGTTCATCTGTTGAGTCACAGGAGGGGCAGATTTGACCCTATGGGATGAATACTCTGGGGAAATTAAAACTGGCTGTAAAAGCTATACATAGTTGAAAAGGCAATGGTAACATTTTATTCACTATGAGCATGTTCTATTCTTTACAGAAACCCATATCTGTAAAAAAGCAATTAGAAGTGCTTCCCTTAAAAAAAAGGCAATTGAACACAGTGAATGAACTGCAGGAATTGTACAGTTTCCAGAATATGGTGGTAGTGAAGCATTTGTGGGATCCATAAAGCCACCATAAATTCCTAACTGAATATGGATTCACTCTCCAACTGTAAAACCACAAGATTTATTTCCTGCTGGCAGGGGAGGTGAAGTTCTCGGAGCTGGAGCATGCCAGCAGGTGGGGGAAGCACTGATCTGCTCCCAAATGTTCAATGTTGCCAACACCACCTTGATTGGCCACATCCTTTCAAGATGAGAAGACAGGGCTGGGGTTTGGTTTTGTTTGAAGACCTGTCTGTGCTCTCAATGCCCACATGGGTAGGAAGGTTATTAATGCACAACATGTGCTGTTGGGAAAGAAGGATGAGGTAGTGGGACACCCCTGGTTTCACTCAGGAAGGTCAAGTTTTGGCATAAGCGCTGATTTTGAAGTCACACGGGCTCTCTGTGCATGTGGGGATGCCCAAAGGTGCTTCCCATGTTGTGTGGTACAGACCTGAACAGTGTATGGAGTGACAGGACAAGGGGGAATGGGCTTCAGCTGGAGGAGGGAAGGGATAGGTGGGATATTAGGAAGAAATAGGAGTGGTGTGATACTGGCACGGGTCGCCCAGAGCAGCCTGGACTAGTGGAAGATGTCCCTGCCCACAGCAGAGGTTGGAACCAAATGATCTTTAAGGTCTCTTCCAACCCAAACCAGTCTGACAAAGGTAATTGCCTTTGTCCCCAAGACTGGAAGTTTCATGGACACGTGCTCTCAGGAGGGGCATTGCTGTGAAATGTGGAGGATTTCCTTGGATTTTTCACTCTCTGCACATTCCCACTGTCCTATTCCTCTGGTTCCAGTTCACTTCAGACTTCTCTTCGAACTGTGCTGTGCTTCTACTACAGAAGGTAAGAAGGACACCAGCTGTGACAGACAGAGCTTTCAGTCTCTGGCTCCTGCAATAGTGATGGAAATGTGCATATTCCTGTGGATTTGGGGTGTGAAAACTGGAGAATAAGTCAGCACTTCAGGTTGGATGAAGTAAGACAGGGAGATATGGACTAAGAGTTTCTGGATTGCAGTGGAGAATTCTGGGGCTGCAGAAATGTGTAATTATTTGCTCCCTGTCTGAGATGAATGGCTGTGTCTCTCTCTGAAGTCATTTGCATAGTTGGGTGAATGAGATTGCACTGATTTAATGTGTCTTCATGAGTCTTTTTACAACCACAGGAGCCAGAAATGGCTTTTGTTGTTGTTGCTTTTTTTAATGAAAGCTGACGTTCTGGAGCACAAGTCAGCAGGAAGTGGGGGGAAGTTTATTGGCTGTTTTGGTGGGGCCTGGAGAATAATTTTGCTTTTCTCCTGCCTTTTTTCTATTCAGACTGTAAATTCATTGAAGCAAGGACTGCTTTCTACTGTGTCTTTATAACACTTGCTGCAATGGATCTGTGCTCTCAGCTAAATCCCCTAAGGCTTAACAAAATATAAATTAGGATAATGGTATAATAAGTTAAATGCTAAATGGTCATGAGGGGTGGTTTATTTACATGAATTATCACCTTAAAAAAACAAACAAAATCCTTCTGAAATCCTGGTGGGAGTTTTAGCTTTGTGGCAAAAACTGTTCATTATTCTGCAGCATTGAGAAGACACGGCAATCTTATAGAGGTTGTGCCCTGTTTTAAGGGAGAGGTTGTGGGCTGGTTTCTTATACCTTGGAGCACTTTTCAGTACTTAAAAGGGATACAGGAGATCTGAAAGAGGGTGTTTAACAAGGGCAAGGAGTGATGGGACAAGTAGGAATGGCTTCAAATTGACTGAGGGCAGGTTTAGATGGGATAGTAGGAAAAAGAATATTCCCTGTGAGGGTGGGCAGGCCCTGGCACAGGGTGCCCAGAGAAGCTGTGGCTGCCCCTGGGCCCCTGGCACTGCCCAAGGCCAGGCTGGATGGGCTTGGAGCAGCCTGGGACAGTGGGAGGTGCCCCTGCCCATTGCAGGGGTTGGAATGAGATCCCTTCTGACCCAAATCATTCTGTGATTCCATGATGATTTCAGACTTCCTGTACTCCAAACTTCTCTAAGCTGAATTTGCTGTTAGCAGTGGGAAATTACTTCTTGCAATTCCTTTCCACAGACTTGAGTGATTGCTTTGTGTTCCACAGAGCCTTCGGCAGAGCTTCAACACCCAGGAATATATCCTGGAAACATAAAATAAATTGTCCCTCCTTCAGGCTCCTATGCAGAGAATTCTTCCATCTGTTTTATTAAGAGAGAATGCAATGCTCAGCTGGGCAGATGTGACAGAGATGGGCAAGAGAGCTGCAGAGAGTCCCCAAAACTCTGGAGCAGATTTGTTCATCTACGTTGTGTGAAAAATGCTAATCCTAATGCTGTTCCACAATCTGCCAAACCTGAGACATTACCAGCAGCTTCTTCTCCTGCAGGCAAGCCCAGAGTCTGTCACCTGCAGCCCTTCAGGCGCTTTGCTTAGGGCAGAGCTGACCCCTGTAGGCCCATCCATAGTTCAAGGAAAACTGGTCTCCAGCTCTTGCTTTTGGTGTAGTTAAAGTCTTAAAGGAGATGATCAAGAAAAGATGGCAGAGAGGGGACCTCATCAGTGTCTGTCACTGTCTGCAGGGAGGGCTCAGAGCAGGGCCCAGCCTCTGCTCCATGGGGCCCAGCAGTAGGACAAGAGGAACAGGCAGGAAATGACATCCAGAATGTTCCACCTGGACATGAGGCAGAACTTCCCTGTGCAGTGCCCAAGTCCTGAACAGGCTGCTCAGACAAGATGTGGAGTCTCTCTCACTAGAGACATTCCATAACCATCTGGAGTCAATCCTGTGCTCTGGCATGGCCGTGCCTGAGTGGGAGCTTGGATCAGATGTCCCATTGTGGTCCCTTCCAGACTGACCCATCCTGGCATTCTGTGATTAGCAGCAAACCTTTCCATTATACCCAGATATTTTAAGTCCTCGTATGAATGAGTGGCCTGTCTGCCTGTCAGTGCTGCTGTCAGTGGCAGCACAGGCTGCTTCGAGGTGACCTGCCAGCTGTGTTGTCAGGGCAGCTGAAGCCTACTCTGGGCTTTGCAGTGTGAAGCAGCCCTAAAGCTGATGAATTTCCTGCCACAAACCAGCCTTACTTGCAGGTTTCTCAGAGGTGGGGCACACATCCTGCATCCCTCCCCGCTCCTTGATGGTGCCTGGAGGCCAGAATACCCTGGCTGCTTTCTAGCACTGTTTGATTCCAACATTTGTGTACCTGCCTCTCTGAAGCACCCACTCCTGTGATAGATCACCCTTGTTTTTCCATTTCCAGAGCAGACAGCACAGCTCAGACATGCCAGAGAGCCTCGCTCCAAATATAGACCAGTGCAAGAGAGCCAGACTGAGGCCAGGGGTCTGTCAACAGATCGTCCAGCCTGGGAGGAGGCAGGAATAGGATTTGCTGTCAGCTCCATGCCAGTGACAGCACCACGACGTTACTTGTTGTAGATTAATGTGGGAGAAGGTCTTTGCCGACAACCCCTGCAAAACAGCTCAGCTTCAAGTGGAATTACAGTGGTCCTTTTAGATCAGTGTACTTTTGCCAGCTGATCCCCAACAGCACTCCCAGCGGTGGGGAAAGCTGAGACTATTACTGTAAATACAAAAGGAAGACATACTTGGCATCCCTTTACATTAGAGCTGGCTCAGAAGAACGTCTGCGTAGCTGCTCCACTGCCAAGATGGATTGTAGTCAGATAGTACACATTGCAAAGGAACCAGAGCACACACTGAGATCTGTTGGGGTTTTTTAACAATAGTTTATTTGTGTTTCAAAGGGATAGTTACAGGAATCCAGATCAATATGCTTGTCCAGAACTGTGCCTTCCTATTTTAGGGCCTGGATGAATAGGAGGTTACGTGAGTTCACATGCATATTGAGGGACCTGTGCCTGCGTTAATGCAGCTTCCCAGGCTTGTTACTTTTCCTTTTTGAAAGTGAACGTGAAAGAGCTGCAAGGCTGAAGTTGGCATTGTTCAGGTTCCCGAAGTTTCATTTTTTTTCTAGCAAAATCCGTGTGGCATTGCATGTTTGAGGCTCTTTATGAATGTGAGGTCGTGTCTCAACAGGAGGTGGTAGGAGCTGAGCCGGCCGATTTGGACCGGATCAAACACTTCTGAAAGTGAAGGAAGATGGGGGGGTTTCAGTTTAAAGTTCTGATTATTTCTTTCTTTTTAAGGGAAAATTATAAAAGTTCAACTGCTTTGATGAAAATAAGTTTGGCATTTCCCAACCCTAGGTTCTGAAACCATCTGTGTATTTTCATGGTTTCAGCACTCTACATCATTTGCTGGGACGAGAAAAATGGTTGACTAATGGAGTTGGTTGGATGGGACTAAAAAAATTATGTCTGGTTGTTTCGCTTTCTGAGACCTTTTGAAAATGCAAATAATGAGTTGTAAGTTCTTGAAATTAGACCTGGAAGAACTTTGAAAATCTTGGTTCGTGCGCTGTTTTTTCTCTTCTGATCTTGTTATATTTTTAAAGGGCACCAGCAAAACAGGAGTTTTAGTAGACAGAGGTTCTTAGATGCTTAGTGTAAGAGTAAGATATTTTTCTATCTGGAATTTCAAGCCCTGATTCATAGCAGGCGATACATTTCTGACAGTTTCAAGCCAGCGTGTGCCACTGCTGCGCCTGGGTTTGTGGGGGCAAAATCATCCCCTTCCCTCAAGCATATGCTGCTGATGGATTATTCTGCTCGTGCTTCAAATGGTGCCACTGCATATTTTGTGAAGTGTAGACTCAACAAAGGATATCAGCAGACGGAGCCAGTTTCTTCTGAATTTCAACCTATGACAACTTTCTCAGCACACACTGAGCTACGCTGATCCAAGGGACTGTCTTGACGGGTGCATGCCAGTGCTTCAGAGGTCAAACTCTGGTGTCATCTGGCACTTTTCTGATGTCTCTGGCCTCACTGATGACATCCTGTTACTTGAAGAATTTTGGCCAGTGCATGGTGTTCTCCTCTCAGCTGTTTTGCATAGCTGAGGAAGACATCCTCCTGAATAAGTGCAGTTGGCAGCAGCGTGTCTGGTCTTTGTGTGAGAAGGGTTTCGTGGCTCCTGGCTTGTTTTTCTGCATTTTTTTCCTCCTTCCCCCATGTGTTTGTGCATTGCTGATGGATGATGGGGCAGTCACTGGTGGTGGCGGCACTATTGGAGGAGCAAGAAGCACTGTGGCAGTCCTGGGGGAAGGCAAGAAAAAGGAGCTGTGATTCAACAGCCCTCACTGTTATTAGCAGTAAAATGTGAATGTCTGGGAAACTTAGGAAAAGGATGTGGAGTTTATTTTTCTGCTTGTCGCTGATTTTATTGGTCTGTTTTTACCTGAGCTGATGGGATGGGGGAGTGTGGAAGCCTTCTTAGTCACCCCAGCATTGTGAGGGAAAGCAATGGCATAACAGGCTTTAAAGAAGCAAGGGAAGATTTCCAGATATGCAGGAATAGGAACCAGGCATAATTGTGGGGGATGAAAGCAGAGCTCTCTCCAGGTCCAGGTTGCTTTAAAAAGAAACTTTTATCATATTTCTGATCCCAAGGAAGTAAGGGACTGGTTCACCAGTGCTGTGATGAGAGGGACAAAGTGAGCATGGTCCAGAGGACTCTTGCACAATCCTTCTTGGCCCTGACTTAGGAGTTGAAGTCCCTTGCTGTCCTGAGCACAGTAGAAAACTTTGTGCACTGACATTGCTTCACAGATAACTGGCTGGGAAGTGATTTCTTTAGGGCTTATTCTCCACCTCCACCCACACTTGCAGTCCCAGAGTCACCAAAGAAAGTTTAAAAATATTCTGCCAAATGTTTTCTCATTTAATTTCTTTAGGCCTTTTTGTATTTAACCCCTGTTTTGATTATTGATTTGCTTTGTCCCTTAAGGAAATTTCCCTTCTGGGGAATGATCCTTAGGCATTGGATATGTAGGAGACTTGTACAGAGACTGCCTTAGCAGCTGTCACCTTGCAAGTATTCACAGGCAGTGCTTTTCTCTGTGCACATTTGTGATCTGGGAGTTCTATTTAGCACGTCTTGTTGGGAATCAAATCAGGTTGGATTTCAACACCTCTTGAAGAGAGGGAAGGCATGGCACTGTCTGCATTGCAGGGAAAAATCCCAGCACGTCATGTGCCTGCTCACTTCTTGTTCCTCACTTTGTTTTCACTGTTCCTTGAGTCAAAGGACCAATCTCCATCTGCTGCTGTTCAGAAGAAACATCACTGAATCAGAGCAGTGACTAAAAGTCACAGGAGTTCTTGCTTTGGTGTAACAAGAAGCCTTTTGCTTCTGCTTTCTTGTGCTTTGCACAACTTTTGGAACAAACAATGGTTCGAGAGTTGTGTGTCGAGTCCACCTGAGCTTTCAGTTGAAGAATGGAAGAGAGGACATTGTGCCACTTCAGGCTCAGCCCAAGTCCCTTTATCAGCCCCTCACCCTCAGAGAAACCTGCCTAGGACATGCTTCCAGCCTGTCCTGGATTTTGGATGTGGAGGATCAATTCTGTTCCTGGGGTGATGGAAGTACAGTAACTTTGATGTATAGGCAGCAGTTCTTGTAGCAAGCCTACATGTTCATTTATCAAGATTTCCAACGTGTGTGTGGCTGGAGAGGGACAAACTCAACCCATTTACTCCTTTAGGAGGTGGATTAATCTTGCCTCAGCAGTTCCTTGGCTGGGGGAAGGCAGGAGAGCTGTTCCTGCACACCCAGGGCAGCTCGCTGTGAGGTGCATTCTGATGAGCTTCACCTCAGCACCACAAAGCCTTGGCTTCCTTAGTAGCTCTGCTCTCCAGCATCCCTGGAGAACCCCCAAATAAATTACCAATTACATTTTGTGCCTTAATTAAACAGAAAGGTGGGCATACGTTCCAGTTTCACTGGGAGCCACAGCATTAACTAATCTGAATGATGTCAGACTCAGCAAACTGGGGCACTGCTCACTGCTTTTCCTCACACAGCAGCAATTTACCTCACCTATCCCCCTGAGAGTGGAGAGTTCTGTGTCCTTCTAACCTGCCCAGTATTTGAGGGTGGTATGAAGAGCCTTGAGCACCTGGTGAAGTCACAGGGAGCCCCGTACTATTAAGGGCTGGCTTGGAGATGCTCAGAATCCTGTGGCATCTGAGCCCTGTGTGTAAGAGCTGATGTTAAAGCAAGGAGTGTTTCCAAAATTTGTGCCACAGAGGGAAGCATTGGCAACATGACAGGAGCCCAAAGGTTGAGTTTCATTTGCATGTGTATTTGCATAATTGCAAATGCATGAGATGCACGTTAATAATCACTCTTGCATCTTTATCATTCTCAATAAGTGCTGAGAAAATTTCTTGCTCTTGGAGTGCATCAGCAATAAAAACCTGCAGTGTCCTCATTCTGTAATTGCAGGGAATTAGGGACACCTTGGGAGGGACGTGTTGTATCATTCTGTTGAGGTGTTTGCCCTTAAACCTGGAGTCCTATTCTTATAAAATTTAACTCTAGACTTGTTTTGGGTAAGAGAAATTATATGTGAAGGGAAAAGTACATTGACATTTTTATGGAGGGGATGTTGTGAGGAGCCTAAAGAAGTTGGCACCTTGATCCTATTGAATTTTAGTGGAAGTTCCACTGTCTCTGTTCAAAGCCTCAGCAAAACCTCATGGGGCATGACCAAGGACAAGTGTATTTCTTTTTGGGCGTGTAAGGACTTTTTGGGATTGGCTCGGAGGGTTGAGTTGTATGGAGCTGTTTGCTCCACATATATGGTCTGATACTGCCCCTGCCTCAAAGACTATTGGCAGAACCCAAAAAAAGATAGGAAGAGGGAATGTGAAGTCAGAGGCATTTGCATATTGGAAAAAGCTCTTCTTTACCAACTTATCTTTTTTTTTTCCCTAACCTTATCAACTAAATTTCTGTAATTCTTGAGCTTGTATTAACTTTGCAGTCACTGCTTCTGACACCTTTGCTCTGCATTTCACTGTGATGGCATCACTTATCTTTGAAAATTGCAGTGGCAGTTGTCTGGAGAAGGATAGATTCCTGCAGGTGAGTAAATGATGCAGATGCTCCAGGAGGGACTGGACTCTGATAGCCTGGATTTGGTGGACCAGTGCTGTGTTCCAGCCTGGAAAGTCTGGGCTTTGTTCATGTTCTTCTACAATGTTTTTGTTACAGTTGGCCTGAAAATGAGAACTCAGTTCAGCAGAAAACATTTTTTGACTTTCTAATGTTTGTTTTCATTTTTTCTCAGATTTAAATCTTTCAACATTTTTGCAGGTTGGGGGAGATGGAAGGATCAATTCCATCCAAAACCATCACTGTCCAGTGGCTTGGATTGAGATGACTCAAATTCAGAGTCTTCCTTTTCTTTATCTGGGCCTGGAGTCAAATCTAGGTGGGTACCTTAATCATGTTAGAGGCCATTCTGGAATAGATTTATGAATTCCATCTTGATCTTCTTTTAAAACAGGAGCATAGCTAAAACTTATCACTACAGTGTCTATTTCAAGAAATTGAGATTTTCTCTAAAAACAAATAAATATCAACAGGAATCATTGATATTCTTCCTTTATATTCTCTGCTGTAGGTGTTGTAATTACAGAATATCAGCTTAATTGGTAGAGACAGGATAAGTTATGAATTCACTGCTGCAGCATCTCAGGCTAATTTCTCTCTTGGGATACTGGCTCCTGAGTTTTCTCGGTGAAAAAGGAAATCTTCATTAATTTGTCCAAGGAAGCAACAGCCTTTGCATAAGGGGACAGCCACTCTCAAGCCTTGCTCTGCAGGAGAGGAGTCCCATGGTTTTTCAACAAGCAGGGACATGTTTCAGGCACCTGCTTTTCCTCAGGAAGATGAATTCGTTGCTGTTGATCGACTGTTCCACTGCACAGTCTCTTAGGGATCTGGGAAACTGCTGAGCTTTGGCAGAATTGTCTTTACACTTCCATTTCAGATGTCTTCAAATGTTTCTAAACTTAACACATAGGAGACTGAGAAGGCATTGATTGGTTTCTGCGAGGCAGAGATCTCTCATTTTCCTTCAATGGGATTTCACTTTACCCTTCAAATAATGTTTGTGCCCTCAGAGTCATTGTGGCTTCCGTGCTTACTTTGAAACTGTATTGATCATGTAATTAAAGTGTCTTCTGCCCACCTCAGGCATCCAGCAAGATTGAGACCTAGGCTTCCTTGTCTGGTTACAGAAACCTCAATCTGTCCTTCATTTTAATCTTAACTCCCAGTGCGATTCTTGCAGTTACTTGCAGGCCCTGCAGCCTCCTCAGAGTCTACAACCATGCAGGATTTAGTCAGATTTAGATGGATCTCAGTCCTGCTCTGTGTTAATTCCATCCTTGCATTGCAACTGCTTCATTTTAGTGGTAGTAGACTCATGTCCAAGGGAGAGTAGAAACATCACTGTGCCAAATACATGGACATACATTCCCTTGGCTCTCACTTACTTCCAGCAATGCAATGGGAATGATTCTGGTACTTTTTATTTTAAATTATGCCTCTGATGGAAAGATGAATGCAATAATCATCATTCACTGTTCAAAACCGTCATTGAGTCACTTTATATTGTCTGTGGATGATGCCAAAGGTGTTTGGACAAAAACCCCTATGGAAAGACGTCTGGTTGATTGACTAAATTAAGTACAAAGTGGGCCAATAAAGAAAAAAAAAAAGGCAAGGCAGTCAATCATTCAATCTCTTTTCATCTCTGCAATATCTTTCACAGCTGCTACTTCAAAGCCCTTCACAAAATTATCAATATTTCTAAAAGCTGTTAGGGATAGATAGCACAATTCCAGATGCAACTAAATTATTTTGGGAATGAAAGGGTTTAAAAAAGATGTTTTAAGAAATAAAATACACATTAGTAACCAGAGGAAGCAAGTCCAGAGTGAATGTCAGTACACTCTGGCAGAGAGCTGAGGAATATAATGCAAAAAGCCTATTGGCCAAAAGTTTTTTGTCCAAGACTTCCAAAGTCCAGCATTACCTATAATCATGTCCAATCTCTTGCTGATCCAAAAGTCAATTTTTCAACTCAATTCTGAGTGAAATTAGAAACCCATGTAGAGATCTCAGATTGGTGAAAAAAGCCTGTTACCATGCATGCCAGAGATCATTCCTGCTGCCACATTCTGGACCAAGTGCAATTTCTTCTAATAAAAACATTTCTGGCAAAGCTGTGCATTAAGAGTTAGTGTAATCGAATCTGGATGTGAGGAAAGCATGCAAACTTGCTTCCAAGTCAGCAAGAGTTAGGCAGGATTTAATACTCCATGTATTTTTATTATGATATAAAAAGCTGTTATATTGGTATTTTTAATACATTTATCAAAAGGAAACTGCAAATCCAAAGTCACTTCCAAATTTCCCACTGATACAGGAATGAGTAGCTGAGACAATACTGAAGTGAACTGAGGCAATGGGATTTTGTAATCCATGTTCAGCTGCCAGGAGAGCAGTACTTGGGTTTGACTTTTAACCAGTTCACATTAGACCTGTGCAAACCTTTTCCCTGAGCATTTGCTGTAGTGTGAAGCTGATTTTTTCCCCCTGTCTGCTCTGTTCGTGCACATTTTTGTTGTTTTTTTTTTCTTTTTCATGAACGTTTTAGCAACCCAGGAGAACTCCTGGGATGACAAAGCCAGTCACCAGTCATGCACCAGCAGCTCCCACCACAGCCAGCACCACTTACTTAGGGGCCTAAGAATAGGAGGCGGCAGACATTTCTATTAAACCCTCTTTTTTAAAAAGAGCTTGGCTCTCATTTACTCGCCTAAATAAGGTCCAGATTTTCAGAAGAGCTCCACAGATTGCGTGCTGAACACTTGTGAAAATAGAGTCTACATTTCATGTCTACTCTGGGGCTCAAGGCTCGCAGAAAAACCGGCCTCAAATTTCTCGTTCTTTGACAAACAGGACTGTTTGGGGATACCTCGGGGTTGGTCCTGCCTGCCTATGTTGTGGGGTTTCCACTGGTGTGACGCCATCCAGGACGAGTGGCAGGGTTGGTGGGACGTCCCACGGGAGGCTGTGGGAGGAAGTGGTGAGGGGCCTCCAACATGGGAGACGGGCATTTCCTTCCCTGCTCCACCGCAACGGCCCTGGGGGTCTTTGACTGGGAGTTCAGGCTGCTCAAGGGGTGTTGGAGGGTCAAAAGGAACCGATTCAACTTGGAAGTCCTGAAAGTGAGATGCTCTGAAAGGACCTGGTTTTGACACTTACCTCTGCTCTTTGGTGTATCTCCCAAACGAAGTGGGGAGAGTGGAGGCACTTGGGCATTTCTATGTCTCCTTCTCAGTTGGTTTGTTCTGACTTCTTGGTTGTTTGTTTGCCTTCTAAAATTCTTTCCTCTGAGGGATTTGTGAGGACAAATGCAATAATGCTATAAATGGTGTCTGGGAACTAAGCTGAGTGTAAATCCCATGCACCCACTTTAGAGCAGCCATGGGGTATCTCCAGCTTTTTATTTCTCCTTAGTGTAACTACTTTTTGGTGCTAAACTCCCTGTCCTAAAAGCCTTTAGGCTTTTTTAAACTGTACTCCAGCAACTCTCATCCTGAAAACCCTAAAACTACACAGCAAATATATTACATAAACTGTAGAGGGATCGTTTTACCCATCTTTAGAAAGCAGTCTTTGTGGGTTTGGAAGCTGCGAGCTGAGAACAGCAGCGTTATGCAGGAAGCATCATTTTTAATCAAGATGTTTCATCTACAAAGTGAAAGTCCCTTGCCAAAAGCACTCTCATCTCTGACCTCTTGTGCAGTGCTATAATGTAGTTCCTCCTGGGGCATGAGAGATGCTGAGGTCAGCCTTGCCATGTAGTCTGAATTACTGATATTAAAGAGGATTAAATGGTATTTCTACCACCTGGTACAGTTAATAAGACAGCATCCAGATCAACTGTCTTGAGCCCTGTAAAATAATCATAAGGAGTACACAGTTCTTTAATGGCAATAAAAGTATAATAAGGTCTTCTAAATAGAGCAACAAAAGTTGAACAAACACAGTATTAAAACCCCAATATATTATTAGATTTTTTTTAGAAGTCCATAACAAGGAGATCCTTTGGCACACAAGTACAAAATCAAATTTAACAAGCAAGTTAAATAAGCAATTAGGAGTGGGGATTTTAAACTCCTTTTCAGTCTCGGTTGCTCTAATTCAGCACAAGTGGAAATCTGCCTTGTGTTTTTCAAACTCTCACTGGTGATGGCTGTACCTGAACAGTTACCAGAGACTGGCATTTTTAGAAAAAAGAAGACCCGATTCTCATTGGGGGTCAGGTTCCCCAAAGTGACCCTTCCTTCCATACCACCCTTGTGTCTGAGTGCTCACCCAGGATGTTGGAGATGCACATTCAGCTTTCTCTTCTGCATGGGAGAATTCAGACCTAAATCCTTCTTTCTAGAAAAATATCTGACCAGAGAGCTGGTTCTTCTGCACTGGGAGAGTTCTCCAGTATGGCAGTGAGTTTTACTGGTCTCTGAATCAGAATGCAGGAGTCACTGGATAAGGAAGAGGGGAATAAACCAAAACCTGAGGCCATGTAAAAGTGTCTTTGCCAATGGCAGGAGACCCGAGTTCCAGCCATAACTCCAAGGTTGTTAAAGCATTTTCCATGACATAGCCGAGCAAGCAAAGAAGCAAAATCAAGAGGAGCTTGGGGAATTCAAAGGAACTGAGCAAGGTGCCTTTAGGGTTGGCAGAAATGTTTTGTGCATAGGAATCCAAATTCAGAATCTAAATCTGAAGATCCAAGTCCTATTATAACCTCATCCTGATGCATTTAAAAAAAATTATCTTGGTCTTAAAAAATTCATATACAGCAGGTCATATTTTCTGTTGGATGAACTCTCCCAGGAAACCATAGTATCTTCCTAACTCAGTGACTGGGATTTTACTGGCAAATTGTAGCTCAATGTGTGAGGTCCTCAGATGCTGCATGTTGGAGGAGCTCCATGACTGATACTGCTGGTATTTGTATTTGCATCACTGCCATCTGAAGAATTTGGTCACTTGTAGACATAAAGATGAGCTGTCCTCTTAGCTTTTCTGGCTGTTGAATCTGTTGTGGACGTCCTAAAAATAAGGTGGGAGTTTTAAACCATTCTCTTCAAGTGTTGTTACAAGAGGGATTTTGGAGGGATTTTGCAAAGCTGGACTGGTGTGCTGCCATCCCTGGCAATTCTTTGTTGATAATGGACTCCGCCACCTCTAAAGTCTCTGTTTCTGCAATTATTGGAAATGTCATGGATGGCAACTGACAGACAAAGTAAAGACAACCAACTGTTTTGGAGGAGTGTGGTGCTTCAGCCACATTTTTGCTTTGCCATTTTCATACAGCATCTGTCTTGCTCAGGAGCAAGTCCTCATTTAACTCTCTGCTGAACAGCAGCAGAGCAGCAATGCTGGCCCTGCACTCAGCGCTAGATGTGTCCCATTTCATTCTCCTTTGTATGACTGAATATTTCCCTTCAGTTATTTTATTTTTCCCAAAGAAACTTTTATCTGTAGCCACATGTGCAAAACTCTCAAATGGACTGTTTCAAATCTGCTCAAGGTCACTGAAAAAAGATATTTTTAAAGTGGCTAGGGCTCTTAAAAGTCCTTTTGGATTCCCCAGAAGCAAAAAAAAAGCAGCATTTACCCTGTAAGCCTTATAGATCAAGGACTTGACTATCTTTCAACATCCTAAGGCCCGTGCAGACTTTAAACTGGTATTCCCAGCTCATTTGCCAAAAGAAGAAGAGGAAAATGAAATGAACTGAAAGCTTTTGCCTTGAGGTCTGCTGCAATGGGCCTTCTGAAGTCTGCAGTCGGAATTGTTTCAATCTATGTAAATATCGGGAAATTAAATTCCATATGTCCCATGCCAGATGCTCCCAGCTGCTGCTGCTGTGTGGGGAACAGTAAGTAGACAGTTTAGCCTCATCAAGAAAAAGGGGAATGAAAAATAAAAGGGGGGGAATTGTTATTTTGGGGTCGGGAGGGTAATGTGCACAAGTGGCTATGCCAGTGAGCTGACAAGCCAAATCACTGGACAGTTGTAAGTGCTGTGTGAGCCTTGAAACTGGGAGATCCCAGTGAGAACGTTGCAGCTCTTGGCGTGAGAGCTCAGGCCAAATGTACATTGTTTATTTCAAAGCGCACAGAAATGGTGTGTGTATGGGAAACAGTCAGGTTTGCACTGTGAGTGCCTTGAGTGGGTAAATCTGATTTTGTTGTGGGCTGGGAAAAACAGGCCAGAGCAGGGAGAGGTCCATCAGTGAACCAACTGGCCATGGTCAGGGACTGCACAGGCCACTCGTCATCAGCCACTGCCACCCTGTCCCTATGCTAGGCCATACCCCACTGTCCCCCTTGTTCTTCACTCTAGTTTCAGCCTTTAAGCCAGGCTTTTCCCCTGCTCTACTCTGGGCTCACACGTTGATTTCATCAGTTTGTTATTTCTATTCCGAGCCTCGCGCCGTGGAAGGGAAAGAAGTAGAACGGCGCAACCACAACTTTAAACGACCCGTTCTTAAAAAAGCCCCACACACCCTAATGAAACTAGAGATTTAGGAATCCTCGTGGAAACTCCAGCTGCCTAAAAATAGGCAGTGCCCCTCTTGCGTCCACAGGGATCCTCTGCCGTGCTCCTGGCTGGCGGTGCTGCCGTGCCCCATCGCGGCTGGAGGCGTGTGGAAAGGCCGGGCTCTGGCTGGCTGCTCCTGCCTCCCTCCCCCTTTTTGTGTTTTTTCTAACGTGGTGACAAAGTGGAACGGGCTCCAAGGGAGAGCGGCCTTGTGGCTTTGCCCCGCCATCGCTGCAGACGTTCAGTAAACACGAGGGAAGCCGGAGCCCCACGGCCGGGGCGCGGGAGGGAGCAGGCGAGGAGGCCTGAGCGGTTACTCAGCATTTGCTGTCTGAGGTGAAAGTTACTGTGGAAAAACCCGGCCGTTTTATTGTTCTAACCTTTATTTAAACACAGAATCTATAACCTGTTTTTCCACAGAATTTAAAATAGAGGGGTTTGTTCTGCCTTGCAATCTCCCCATCCAAATTCTGAGGTATCACATACTCATGTATTATTTTGTGGAGGTGACAGAAGGGGAGTCTAGGGGAAAAAAATAGACAAAATAGCAAATGGCAACATGTGGAATAAACCCATGTGTGTGTAGGTCTTGGGAGGATGGTCAGCTGCCATGAGCCTGCCAAAGCCTGCCCTGGCCTTTGACTTCTCTCTCCATCCTCCTCCCAATCTGAGGGGTTCAGACTTTGCGGCTGCCATCTAAAACCACTGTTTGTCCACACAATGCCCCTGAGAAGGACTTGGGGTAGCCTCTGTCCCTCCTGAAAGAATTATTTACAACCTTCTGTAGCAGAGGAATATCGTTAGAAGTGATGTTTTGTAGTGGCCTGCCTGGAAAAATAAATGTGTGTGTGGCAGGGACGAGAACATCAGGTGAGGGGATTTCCTCAGTGCTGCTGGGCCTGTGTGGCTGTGCTGCTCTGTGGTTCAGGGATGCAGAACTTCCCCACCACTGCCCTATCCCAGACAGGCAGCAGAGCTTTGGCTTCTGGCACATCAATGGGAGCTCATGTCTTGCTGTAAAATAGCAAAGGAAGGTAAAATCAAGGTGCCTTTGGCAGTTTGTTTGATGGATGAGATTGAGGCAGAGGGTTGTTCATGTCTTTTACTCACTGACCATTTGTGTTGTGTAGTAAGAGAATAAAATTTTTTCAATGCTCCCGGAGCAAATTTCCAAACTGTTCCAAATAGAGACCAAGGCAACAGGTTAATCATTATGTTCTGGTACAGGTTCTTAGATCAATCATGATTTGTGATGGGAGTATACAGAAGGGTTATGAGAGTATAGTGTGCTCTCTGAGGGACAACAATCAGGCAGTGAATCAAAGGAGATCACTAAGAATCCAAACTGAATGGAAATAGAGAGATAGGAATGATATTTGAAGATCTCTCCTTCTCTGTTTCCTCTTCTGCTGTCCAATATGGCATCTAAGGTATTCACAAGAAAAAGTGACTTTTTTTAGGTGTCCTTGTGTGAACATAAGTTGCTCCAAATGTGAATGTCTTTCTGACCAATGTCTCTAAACTTGTGGAATGTTAAATGAGCTTTTTTCAACCTCTGTAATCACATGGTATTTATGTTTTCTTTGAAGTCCTCAGTGAAAGTTCAGGTTGGTTTTTATTTACCATAATTTATTTACCTACTTTTAACTGTGAAAAAAGGGCACTTCTACCATGATGTCAGGGGCCCAGCCTTCCTCTCTGCTCCCCTCCCACAATGTGACCATTATATCAACATATGGCAAACATTTCTCCTATTCTATGTTTACTCCCAGCAGTAAAAATTCAGTAAAAAGCCAAGGGCCTTCCATAGAGAGAGGAAAACTCAGCTACAACCTTCAGGACAGGAAAGGCAAATACACTTTTAACAAGAAAGTTATTGGGACGTTGCTAAATATTTCCAAGAAATAAAATAACAAAGGAGCTTGTATCCAAGAGGAGTCACATATCTTCAGAAAGTATAAGCATCATGGAAAAAAAAATCCTGGAGGATTATTATTGAAAGGTTAGCTGAAATTAAAAGCACGTTTATGCAGCCAAAGGAGTTTTTGGGCTTTAATTCATTAGCTCAGGTTTCATCTACCAGGATTCCGCCCCCGGCACGTGTAACAAGATTAGTTCATTAATCGTTGAGTCCTTGGGAATTAACATACTAGAGGTGCTTTTCTCCCCCTCTGAAAAGTCCCCCTGGATATATAAACACAGCAGAGATTTTGTTGAATGTGGGATCAGAGTAGTCGTGCCAGGTTTGGCTCGATGAGAATAACTGAATCCCATAAACAAGTGAACAGTGGGAGAAATGTTTAAGGGAAAAAAACCCAAAAAACAAACCCTTGTTTTGTCTTTAGAGTTGTACTGCAAAGTTTGGCTGATGGCAGACGGAAATCCAGTGAATTAACTCTTAAAAAAGGGACGGAGTTGGGGGGAAAGGAAGGATAGAGTTGTTTGTTTTACTGATTAATTACCCTGGGAACTCAGCTCCCTACCTGCCATCCCAGCAGAGAAGTGAGGATGGAAGGTGGGAAGGAACCCAAGCAGCAGTGGGACAAGTGTGTGGTGTGAGTGTGTGTGGGGCTGGGGTCCGGCAGAGTGATGCAGAAGCATTTCTGCCTCCCAGACATGCTGTGGACACTGGTGGAAGGGACAGCAGTACTCCCAGTGTCCTGAGGCAGCACTGGCCCTGCTCCAGGGGCAGGACAGAGCCACATCCTACAGGTTGGTGGAAGCAGCACATGGTCAGCAACATGAACAAAGGATCTGAGGACTTTTCTTCCCTCACTCTGGCCCTAAACAAGGTCGAGGCAAGATGTGGCCCAATCCATGTCAGTGACCCAGAGGGAAAGAGCCACCTTTGTAGTAAGGCCTTTAAAAAAATCTCCTGGGCTGGGCGCCCATTCACACTGTGCCATGTTTTCATGCAATTTAAGCAGATTAAAAACACATTTAACAAAGTGCAAGGAAGGAAGTGCCCTGATCTCAAGTGGCAAGGGTCAGAAGTGACATGAATGATTAGGTGCCTTGTTGGGTATTTTGAGATGCCGGTGCTTAGTTCTGAGGTTCTTTAAGGGTTTTGAAGCAGGGAACATAAGGCATGAGTCTCTGAGCTCCCGGGAATTTTACCTGCCAGAGGATATTCAGCTTTCCTTTTCTTGTAATTTCTGAATTGATTTTTTCTTCTTGCTGCAATCAGATATAAGCTGTTTTGTAACAGGGGCATATTTCTCTTCTGGAACGTAGGAAAACATTCCTGACATTGGCAAAGGAGACCAGGGAGGGATGATTTATGAGTAGAAGATTAAAAAGAGTTAAATATTGTTAAATTTGGGTCTAAATGACTAAGTAGGTATATGATAACTATCTTCAAACACATAAATACTAGAGAGAAACAGAAATGTCTCGTTTGAGCCAACAGAAGCAAATCTGTAGGCAGCGGAAGAAATATAAGTAAAACTCAGGCCAAATATCAAGAGAAAATTCCTTGTAGTGAGACCTCTCTAAAAAAACCTCAAGGTACAACAATGCTCCAGTTGTAATAATGTCGTAAAAGCGTCCCAGTACTACAAATATTGTAAAGAGAGCTGGGGATTTCCCATTTATTATGCCCAGGTGGGATTAAATAACCCAGGCAAAGGAAGGCTTGATTCAGTCATTAGCCCCCACGAGGATCTGGAAGCAGTGCAGGAGCAAACCGGGTAAAACCTCTCAGTGCCAATAAGTGGAGGGAGATGATGACCAAAGGAAAGGTGAATGTGAAATTATCCTATTTGGGCTCCAAGTGCAATGTGAATGGTGAATGCTCTTAATGAAAGTGTGGCTGCTTTAGTAACTCGATCCTTCCATTACTATTTTAGGCTGTAATTGTAGCTAATAGGAGGAAATGGATTTATATTTTGATGGAATGCATTATTTATCAGTCAGAGTTTGAGGATTCATACAGCCTTGTGGTGAGAACTGCTTGATAAAGTGCCTGAGGAAGCTGCACTGTGTGCGCTGGCCTTTTCGGTGTGAACTCAAAATCCAGAGCAAAATTAAAAAAAAAAAAAAAAAAAGAGAATAGTTTGGGAATGACATGGCCAAAGGAGGCTTTGTAAAGTAAAGGCAGCAAGAAGTACAAGGTGAGAGTGCAATGTTCCTGTGGGATATGGACATATAGGGAAAAGAGGAAAAAGCTCCCATCCATTCGTAAAATCAAGGGGCAAGATGTTGAGTAGGACTGAAAAAAGCAATTGCAGCAATCTTTCCCAGACCTCTTGAGCTGACGAGGGCTTCTAAAATCATAAAGTTTCAGGGGATGTCTGCTTCCCTGGAGCAAAATGCTGTACATATTTCCTTAAAAGAGAAACTTTGTCACCATGGGATAAAATGCTGCCATCCCATCCAGGTGACTCTTGATGGATTTTCATTCTATGCCATGCCTTGCCAGAGAGGGACAGTCAATAGAGGAGTAAAGGGACAAAACACAATTTTGGTTATTGGGAAATGTTTGCAAGCAAAGGGCGCTGGGCTATGAAACAGTCGCTGCAGCGTGGTGGTGGAATCCCATTGTTTAGGACTTCTTTAGAGCAGCTGGACAAAATCCTAGAAAACGTCTTTCAAGACAAACCTGCGCTGGCAGGGGAGTGAGCTGGATGCTCGTCCAGCTCCAGGAGGGGAGCTGAGGCCTCGCTCACTGCCGGAGCCTCTCCAGGCTGGGGCAGACCCGCAGCTCCCCACGCTCCTGGCAGGAGAACACGGCTGTGCTGGGAATTCTTCCCTGGGTAAGGAATCGTTGCACAACCCAGCCCTCGCCTTCGGAAGTGAGACACCCTCATGAACAATGATCCCTGCACACACTTGATGTGATTTTTACACCCCCACCAAGGGTTTGTCATCCCTACCTATTTGTTTGTGGCTGCCACTTCTTTCCGAAACCAAAGGGAACAAAGCGAGCTATTCTGTATCTTGTTTTTCTTAGTAATTTATGATTAATGGGGTAAATCTTGGAATCCCTACTCAGGGGTTTTCACGTTGCATTACCCAGGCCTGCTGTTTATACATGTTTCGTAACAGAAATAAAAAGTATTTCCTTTTAGCCCAAGGCACCTAATCAGGATTAGGCCTGGAGCGGAATATTTGGCATTCTTGCGTTCCAGGAGTACCTTGTTGTGGAGTTATCTTTTGTCAGCTGTAGATTGAATATTCAATTACACTACTCATTTTTTAAAAAGGTATTTTAGGGCCTATCTGATCAAGTGATACTGAATACAGTTATTCTCTGCCCTGCATTTGGTGGATTTGGGTCTTCTTAAGAATTCTTTAGCTGAAAGTTGATAATTGTAGAAGAATTTGGTTTGTGAAGCTGCCTCATTGAGGGACTGAGGGATTTAGTGTGTATATAGTACAAGCTGTGCAGCATTCTGCTCGTGTCTGGCACTCAGGTTCTGAGTTTCAGTCCTACACTGAGCTCAGACTAACAAGTCCAGCTTTTAGTCCCCAGTTTACACAGTATCTGCAACACAATCTCTTATCCCCTCATACCTGTTGGCACTGACTTCTTCTCTGCAGACCAAAGGGCATTAAAATATTCACAAAGTAGTGTGTTTTATGCACAAAATCAAAACTCTTTTGCAACAGTGTCTAATTTACAGTTGCTTGAAATAACAACCTGTTTCTTATTCTGAAGGGGCTACAAAGACGCTGGAGGAACTGCAGTGACAGGACAAGGAGTAATGGGCTCAGACTGGAAGAGGGGAAATTAATGCTTGATAGTGGGAAGGAATTGTTCCCTGTGAAGGTGGGCAGGCCCTGGCACAGGGTGCCCAGAGAAGCTGTGGCTGCCCCTGGATCCCTGGCAGTGCCCAAGGCCAGGCTGGACACTGGGGCTTGGATCAGCCTGAAACAGTGGAAGGTGTCCCTCCCCATAGCAGGGGTGGCACTGGATGAGCCTTTAGGTCTCTTCCAACCCAAATAATTTTATGAGTCTATTCTCCAGTGAGTGAAGAGGAGTGACTGGGAGAAAGACAGATGTCAAATCAAGCACTGGATGCTTCTCAGGCAGAGCCTCTTTATCAAAGCCAAGCTGCATTGTAGAGTTTTTCTGCAATTACGATAATAAGCAGCTTTATTTAAACGTAATTGCCTTAACTGAAAATATCATAATGTGGGGTTCTTTGTTCTGTCTGGTGTTTGGAAAATTCTCCATAGCTTTGAGTCACCTATTTTGAATTTTTAAGAGGTTTATGTCTAGTTACAGTACAGACGTATTATTACACATCAGAGTCTTAGTCATTTTGTTCTGCTCTTGCATCCTGGTGTGCTTATTCACTTTGGTTTATCTGAATAGGGAGGGAAGGAACCTGGAGGGAGTGGGAAGGGTGCACAGATTGAAGGGAAGGACCTGCATAATGAATTATGTTTAGAAACAGCTGGACTTCACTTTTTTAGATTTTTACTTCATGGACTTATTTTAAATATTGATTTGATTGTGAGATAATGAAAAGTCCAGAAAAACCCTGTTTTTCCCTAAGAATTTTGTGAGTTCTACACTGGGCTGAAGGATCCCACTGAGTTATAACATCAGATCTCACCTCACCAAATAGCTTCTATATTTACAGGGCATTATTTGCTGGTTTTTTTTTTATGAAGGGATTCCTTGTTCCTGCTTTATTAATATTGGTTTCCCTTTTGCGTTACTGTGCCTGCAACATCCTCAGAAAGCAGCGTTGTTACAGCAGTGTTTGGCAGACCTCAATAGGAGCTGAGCAGAACTTCCAATCCCTTGACCTTTGGGTTTCCAAAATTAAAATTTGCAGCAGAAGTGTGTACCTTGGGCTTATCGCCTAAAAAGCCAGGCTGGTGCTGCTGGGTCTGGGCTGCAGTGAAACTCCTTCTTCTCTGCTCCCCACCCTTCCTGTTGGAGCTGTGGTCTGGTCAGCCACACAAGAGATTTTGAATCAGGGCTCCTGAACCTCCCTTTGACCCTGTGCAGGACTTTCTGTACTACATGAGTCACTTCACCATCAGCAAAGTTTGGCCTCATTTTGTCTGGATATCGGGCAAGTTACATCAGATGACATCACTGAGCACTTGATGGGATCGCTGTGGCCTTTCTTGCTGGGATTTCCTGGCCTGATGAGAGGACAGAGGTGACACTGCCCAGCACAGCAGTGGCCCTGAGGCAGCCTGTGTACCTGTATGCTCCTTGTCATGGCATCTGCAGGCAGGGGCAAAATTACCAAGCCCAAAAAAAAGATTATTAAACAAAGCTCTTGTGTTGGGAGAGCAACTTAAGTGCTCTGTATGGAGGAAAAGTATCGGTCAGGTACAAGGAAAGGGCATAGGAAAATGGGGAAGGACACATCTGTAAATTAATATGGACAAAGGAAACTGGAATTCCTTTCAGCCTGTCCTGAACACAGCGCTCTGTTTGCTTGTTCTTGCTTTTACCAACAGAGAAGTCAGCCTTTTAAATCTCTCTGCTGTGCAAGTGGCAGTGTAAGTAGAATAAAACAGAACTTGTCAAATCCAGGAATCCGGCTTGTGGAGAGCAGATCCCAGAAAGAGTAAAAAAAAAGAAAAAAATTAAAAATCAAACCTCCCAACCCCAAAACAAAACAAAAACACTATACCTAAACCAGACTTCCACTTCTGGGATCAGATCAAAACAACAAAAAGCCCAGAAAGATTACATTAAGCTCAACTCAAATTAGTTTATTGTGTTGCATGTTTCTCGAGGCAAAAGAGTTTACTTTGGAATTAAAGCACACCCAGAGAACACAGCCCTCGACTGGACATTCAGAGCTAATAGCTTGCAGAGGAGTTCAGGCCAGTTGACTCTAAAAAACAGATGGGTGTCGAGAGGCACCGTCGAGGTCTCTGCATTCCTCCCCGTGCATCGGCTTGGGGCTGTTGTGCTGAGATGGTCAGAAACTCTGCAGCTGTTTGATTCCTCTGCCTGAGCAGCTCTGACACCCCAAGGGCCCTGCAGACCGTGCAACGCAGCCCCTGCAGGGCCCATCCTGCTGCAAATGGGGGGACAGGAGAGGGAGGGCACTCCAGGGCACTGCTTTGGAGAGGTGTCCCAGAAGTGCTCTGCTGGCTCTTTCAAAGTATATCTGTCCCCATTGCTCCTTGTGGCTGTGGGGCTGTTGTGTGAGAATTCCCACTGAAGATTTCCCTTGTAGTACCGTTGGTTGGTAGCGTTTCGTAACATCTTGGCAGGCAGGATCCTGGCCACAAGTAATTAGTGGAGAGGTGGCATGAAATTGAAAAATAAATTCTGAAAATATTTGCTTTTTAACTTTCGGTGGGAGCTTTGGTGTCGTGTTTGGGAGTAGTTCCTGGTTTATCCCAGCTGAGCTGAAATTTTTGTGCTTTTCTGGCTCATTCCTCTTTCGAGGTGAGGGAAGGTAATTTCTTTATGCTGGGGGTGTCCCTGCAAGTCCAGCCCCACACATCCTTGATGAACAGGGAATGAGGTGCCATGATAAGAAAGGAATCACTGTGAGCTCCCTGTGCACTGGTCCCCGGGGAGGTGGATGTGTTCGCAGCAGATCTGGCAGATCTTGAGTGGGTGCTCACAAACCTGGGACAAGTTCACATGAAATGAACCAGGTGGAAGTGAAGCCAATGGCAGGACCTCTGGAAACTGCTGCCCAGTGGCTCTCTTCTACAGTGTGGAACCTTCTGTGTTACTCTGTGGACTGGCCAAGGAATGGAGAGATGGTCAGGCTCAGGTTTCTATTTTAGTTACTCTTTTGTCAGGCTGCAGTCCTGCTGATAGGAAAATGCCAGTGGCGTTGTAGCAGGAGCTGCTGAGATCCCTTCCAGAGCATCTCTGGTCTGGCTGCCCTGGGAAGGGCATTTCTTTCAAGGCCATCTCCTGAGGACCAAGGATTGCTGTGTTCAGGTGAGGACAGGCTCTTCTCTTTCCTCCTCCAAGCCTGCTTGGCTGGAGGCTGCACTGAGAGCTTCCCAGTCTGGCTTACTGGGAGGGCTGGGACATGATGGATGTGAACTCGAGAACACTTTGAGGAGCTGCAAGAGTGGCTTAGGTGGAGAACCAGCTGCTTCTACTCCAAGCTCCTCCTTTACCCCGTAACATCACCCAGGACAGAGCTGTGATCCCTTTGGAGAAGGCACAGGGAGGATTACAGGGCTCTCTGGGAACAATTAGAGGCAGCCCTGAGGTCTCTGACACCCTTCCCAGCTGCCTGAAGCAGCAAATCTCCTTGCTGCTCCAGCTTCTCCAGGTCTGGGAGTGCCTGGGCAGCTGTCTGTGCTGGCTGGCAGCTGGAAGGAAGGTAAGAACCGGGGGCTGAGCAGAGGGCTGCTGGGAGAAGAGTTGCTGAGAAAAAGAGCAGTTTAGAGTCCAACGCTGAGGTGTCAGAGCAGTGGGATGCTTGAGGAAAGGACAGCTTGGTTTTCCTTAGTTTATTTTCACATCTGACCTTTTGCTTAAGGAGTCCAGTCAGTCCAATTTGTTCCAGCATAAAGAAAAGACACTGAATTTAATTGATGACTGGCAGTGGAAAATCGCATTTTTGGGCTGGGGTTGCACACTGAGGGAACCTATTCATTAGCTCTGCTAATATTCTGACTATTAGCTGCTGCTGCTGCTGCTGCTCTCTGATTCTGGTTTCGTGTGAGCAGTGTTTATGTGAGCTCTCTGCTTTGATGGCATTGGATGTATTCCCCAGGAGCAGCCCCCGAGGTGCAGTGAAACAAGGTGGAACAAGCACATGATAAACACAACCACCTGACTCTGCTCTGGCCTCACATGCCCTCGCCTCTCCTTGCAGTCAGATGAGGTGTGAGGTGGGGTTTCCCTCGCACTAAATCTTTGTGTCTTTATGCAGAGTTTGAGGTAAGAGGGGGGGAAACTGCTTGGTTGGGTTTGCTTGTGGTTTTTTGGTTTTTCTTTCTAAAGGTCTTCTCTCGAAATAACACATAAGAGTCAACAGAGCTGTTAGTAGCTGCAGTGGGGATTATTAATCCCACTTTTGCAGGGCAGTGGCAACTGTTAAGGATGGGTGCATGGCTGGATCTTCTCTAAACTGCAGCTGGGATAATCAAAAGCTTAAATTCTCACCAAGGGTTTGCAGTGTTTTTGGTGTTCTCTCCATGTTTTTGGTAATCAAAGGGCTGTGATTACCAACTGTTCTGTCCAGCCCCAATGGGAATTGAAAAATTAGGAATCATAAGAAATCCATCTAAATCTCACTGAATGAGAATCAAGACAGTGAGGAACAAACCTACTGATTCTTCCTATTATCACATGGCTGCTGGAGATGTGGTCCCTGAAATCAGCCAGAAGTTGATAGAAACTGATGGACTTGAAGTTGGGAAGGGGCTTTAGTAGGGCTCCAGGGAGCAAGTATAAAACATTTCTTTCTCCTTTATGTATCTCTTCACTGTATATTCAAAATATCTCCATGTGCCCTAGTGTGGCATCAGGGCTTTTTAATTCCTCATTGATTTGAGGGAGGATTTCTGTTTGAAAAACCTCTGGTTGAGGGTGGCTTGTGAGCAACAGCACAGGAAAACCCGTTTTGTGTTTGTGTAACATTTGCTAGAATTGGTTAAACAGACACACATCAAAATAAATGCTGTAACCTTTCAATAATGTTTAGTCTCCCAGAGAATGAACATACTGTAAGTATGTGTGTTAAGTACACACCATTAATAGTCTCGGTGACATTTGGGCTGGCTCCACAGGGGAGATGAAGGGCACGCACTGAAAATGGTATCAAAAGGGAAAAATAATCACCTCAAGTCACAGAAACAAAATTTACCAGAGGTTGCAGGAATAAAAATAGGGGGTTTTTTTGGGTTCCCTTAAATTGAGTTTGATCTCTGTGATGTCGCCATCAGAGGACACGGCTTTGGTCCTTTCATAGCCTGGGTTTCTTCTCTGAAGTTGTGAGAGGAATGAGTCCAGAAATTCCTGGAGGAGCATCACAGGTGATGGATAATTTTGGTTTAAGTTACTGCCATTACGTAAAGGCACTGATTTATTTATTATTTTTCATTCTGGCTCTCTTCTGTTGGTCTTTTTGGTCTCTGTTTGGAATGATATAACTGCAAGCAGAAACACTAAAGCACAAATTCCCACCATGGTGGTCTTCATCCCCAGCTCATTCCCCATGTCAAAGTAACCCAATGATCTGCCAGTGGATGGAATCTTCTGCCCTCAAATGAACAACAGCAGGAGGTGGGTCTGGCCTGGGTGCCAGTTAGGTAATTCCATGAAGGAATGGATGATAAAGTAACTGAAGGTTCTGTTAACATCGATGGACTTGAATGCAGTCTCTAAGGAACATAAACAGGATTGGTGTTTTTTTTTGTTTTGATTGTTATTTCTTTAAGAATCAGGCTTTATTGTTCTCTGCAAAACATCCTCTGCTTCAATGGTTTTGGTTTTTATTAGCTCAGTGGCACTCAAGTTTATTTTCACTTAGACTAAAACAGAAAAAAAACATGACTTAACTGAAAATCTGAGTGGTATCAGGCTTTGCTTAGGCTTCAGAAACCCTGGTTATCCTCTTATTATCTTCTCTTGTCTCCCTTTTTCTCTCAGTGATAAGATTGGTTATTATTCCTGGACGGTTGAGCTAAGAATATTTTAATTGTTTATTGGTGTATGAGGGCTGCTGTGATTTTTGTGGTGGATCACATCATCCTACAATAAACATATAAAGAGAGATGGGATGCCTCAACCTGGTAGGTTATTGGTGAGGTTTAACAGAACAAGAGATCCATGTTTTTGGACAGTCTCTAGAGATAAGACCACGGAAATTTCTTCTCAGAGTGGACACACGTTTAGTTTGGAGAAAAACTGTTATTCTCATGGTGCACTGCCCAGCCCTGGGGTGTAGTTGGGGTGAATGTAGCTGTTCATCACTTTATATAACTCTCTCGCATCCACATCTTGCATCAGCATCAAGGTTTGGTTTGATTTTTTTTTTTTCAATGGCTCTTTACATAACCTGAACTGACAGAGAGGTGCTGCAGGTGAAATGTTAGGGCCTTTCAGGAATACCCCTGGTGACAGCAGGACTGGGGAGTCCAATGCAGATCTATTAATTTTGTATCACCTCTGCACCAGCCACAGCCTTGGGGAGTGTTCCAGGGTGGACTGGAATAGGCTGAGATGGGAGCAAACCGGGGCATGGCTCAGACAGACCTCATTTGGCCGTGGCTCTGCCAACAGACAAGAGTGGTTTTCTAGAAGATTTTATCATTGCTGTGACTCAGCATCATTAAACTTGAAAGCAGTGGCCAAACTGGTGATCAGAAAGAACTTGAGGACCATCTCTCAAAGTTTGATGGTCTATAATAAGTCAGAGTGACATCCAGATGACTCATGTTCTTGCAAGTTTTCAAGCCAATGTTTTTCAAACGCAGAAGGCGTTTGGATAAGCTTCTGAACTGGACCCAACCTTCCAATGGTTTGAGGTTCACCTCTTACTATTTTCTGTCTAACTTAGGCAAATGCTTAAATTTAGAAAAAAAAAAAAAAAAGAAAGAACTTAGAGTGTAAACATTGAGCACTTTGTTTAAATATTAAGCATTTAAGTTACATGTTGGTTTTTTCACTTGAGCATGGAAATACGTAACTTAATTTGCAAAAGTGTGGAAGCCAAATCAATTTTGGGACTGGATTGAGCTCAGCTCATTGCTCTTATGATGTGTGTGCTCTTTAGAGTTATAACTCCAATGTTTGCAATTTCACTCTGTGCCTTGAAATAGTCAATATTTGCGATGAAAGAGAAATTATTTGCAATTGTAATGTTCCAGTGGTAGGAAATGAAACTGATAATGTCTGATTGCATTTGAATAAGCAGAGAAGAGCACAAACCCCCAATTCTGTAAAGGCTTTTGTGTGTAAACAAAGCTCTGCACCCTGGGAGTAGCTGCAAGAAGCAGCAATCATAAGGTGCATATTAAGAATGTACATACACCTTTACAAGACTGGGGCTGTAGATAATCCCCTTCTGAGAGCCAAAAGAGTGTGAAATTAAAGTACAGAGTTTGCCACTGTGATGTTTTTTTGGGGAAATTTTGGAAAACAAGGAACTGTTGCATAAACTCTTTCTCCTTGTTGAGGCTTGTGGTTTATCCTCCTCCCTTCTCCAACAATTACAGTTTCCCAAGAGCAACCTAAGAATTGTTGAGTAAAGGTCATTTATCTAGCATGGCTTTCCCTAGGATTGCTATTCACCCTGGCTGTCACAAGGATTTGATGCCGGAAACTGCTCTAATTCATGACAGAAATGACTTGCTAATGCTGAATTGGATGGGGACGTTTGGAGGCAGCTGGCTGGAGAGAGGAAAGGCCTTGTCCTCTGTGAAGAAGCAATAGCCTGGTTCAGCTCATCACTTCTCAGCTTGCCATGTTGCTATCCAAAGAGAGGAAATATTTCTAGAAATGAGAACAGGAATGACAGCAAAATGAAAAATCCCCCTCATTTAGCTGAAATAGCATCCAGATCTACCCAATTTGCTTAGATGTGCTGCTTTCTTAGCCTGTTTGCTGCGTGCTCTGCATGGATTCATCCTAACTGATTGTGTGATGGAGTAGGATTTGCCAAAGCAGACCTTCCAGTGCTGCCAGCAGGAGAAAACCTCAGTGTAATTAGTAAAGAGGACTTTTCTAGCTCAATGCTTTTTCCAGAGATGCCTTTTCTACCTTTCACCCTTAACCAAGTGCTTTCCCACAAGCTGTCAGGTCTCCTGCAGGGTGATACTGTTCTCATGAATGCATCCATCTTTCAGTAGGTGGGAATGCCCAGGAATGAGAACTGAATGGAGAGAGAGATTGTGAGTCAGGGACTTGGACCACTTTAGCAGCACATACCAGTAGGTTTCCTGTAACCAGTTTGTCATTCAAAGGCATCTTGGGTTGCTGGTGTCTGAATGTTGTTTCCAGCAGATGATTGTCCAGGCACCCAGGTGGTTTCAGCTCTGGATGTGTCAGAAGAAAACAAAACTCCTGTCATTTGTCTGGCTGCGGTTGTTGCTCTTTTAGGCAGCTTTAACCAAAGACTCTTTTCTAACTTTTAGGCAGTTTTGACCAACAACTGTTTTCCATGCCTTTGCCCATTCTCAGCTACCATTCTCAGGTGTTTCTCAAAGCCTGGGCTTCAGGACTGGTTTGAGGTTGTGGCTGTTTGCTTGCAAGTGGTGAAAGGCACAAAAGTTGTCAGTCCCTGGATGGTCAGTGAGCCACAGAGACTCCCTGTGAGTGAGTCTGAGTGAGCCGTGCAGACTGAGCTTTGTGAGCCTGGAGCCCCAAGGCTCCCTCAGTGGTCAGAAAGAAATGGATAAGACAAAGTCAGGCTCCCGCTGGCTTTTCTGGAGGATGAATATATATATTCATATATATATATATGTATATATACATATATATATAAATAACTATTTATAAAGGAAATCCAGGAAGGTTAACCTGACAAAACCATGTGTGAGCACCCACCACCATCACCCCCCCCCCAGCAGTGCCTTGAAGCCACTCTCCAGTGTCCCAAATGACTGTGCAAGGTGCAGGAACCAGAGCCTGTGGCTGGGAGGGAGCTGTGCGTGCACTGCAGCTGTCTGGACCATACCTATTATGTGGATAAGCAATCAGCTCCTGTCTCCAGGGCTGTCAATCTGGAACCTTTCACCAGCACTAAATTCACTTTAGAAAAATAAAATAGAGAGACAGCGAGATTAGTCAGACTTCTAAAATGCTTCGAGAAACTTTAATGTTATTATCTAAGCAGAAAGATATCCAGCAATTCCTCAGCTATTTAACATAATAGGCAGTTGCTGACAAACGACGTTATCGAGAATACGCTCCTGAGTGAGGAAGAACGATACGATCTTGCCTAAATTGTATTTTAACAAACATGCCTATCTAACAATTAAGCTGGAGCAATTTTACACTAATAGATGCTTTTGCTGCTTAATATAGAAATTTACATGTTCATTTGTAGCCCCCAGAGATCACACAGCTGCCAGACTCCCAGCTGCCACCACCCCATTCCTCCCCCTCTGACTTCTCTCGGCTTTGGCTACGAGCACTTGATCTAACGAAGCACTTTAAAATACAAATCCCACTGTTTTCTTGGCTGTGGAGCTGAGCTCACTGGGCTGTGTTTGAAATAGGCTGCCTGCCAGCCAGACACCCTTACTCACCTAAGCTAATTTTATTCCATCTGATGGCAAAATAGCCATTCCCCCTCCCTTCTTATCAGAATCCTGGTGCGTTACACGTAAAGCTATGAAAGCCCAGAAAGGGCAATCCTCCTCCACAGAGCTGTCCCTTCACCCTGTCCCTCCTCCTGTGGGGTAGTGGGGTCAGGACTGTCCTGCCTGGGGTCAGCTGTGATGCAGTGAGGGGCAGTTTTGGGCAGGACAGGCAGCAGAAGGAGCAGTGGCTCGTCAGTTGAAACTCTGCCATGCGATTCACGAGGCATTTCCCAGATAAGGAGCTTACAGTGGGAGGTGGCAACAGGCAACTTGGGCGCTGGCAGCATTTTTCCATTCTCTAGTTACTCTGTAGTTCAGCCTGGGACAGGCGCGAGCCTGATGTAATACACTGTGTGCTATTTCAAGGAGACGGAGCCTGTGTCCTTCAGGCCAGGCCTCGGAATGTTTGGGAGATAAGAAATCCCTCTCTGAATGTTTCTTACAGTCCCAGATGAGAGAAGTAGGTAGTGCTTTCTTTTAACTCTGCCAGGGAAATGTGGTTGTTCCACCTAAACCCCCAGGAGGGAGGTGCCCATGGCATTCCATGGGCACAGGCAGATATTTTGGGCATGGATTTAGCAGGAGGTGACAGGTAGGAATGGATGCATGGCTGGTGAAGGAGAGCTGGTGGGGAAATGTGGAATCCATTCCCTGGGGGCTGCCACACCAAAAGCCACACCGTGTTGCAGGTACTTGGCTCATTTTTGCTTTGGGATAAAAAGCAGAGAGCTTTGGTTTACCTTTGGTCTCATCTGTTCTGTCACCTTCTGGATGAACCTTCTAGTCCTTGTGCTGGGCCCAGCTGGAGGCAGGATACTGGGTGGAGACTGGCTCTGATCATGAGGTTCCTCTTATGCAGGAATCAGCAAAACTATCCCAAAGTAACTCGTCCAGCTACATGAAAAAAAAAGCCCAAATTTCTCCAAGAGATGATTTGGCATGAATAACTGTGAGCTACAGACAAAGGGGCATTTTCTCCAGTATAAATCAATTTATGTTTTCTAGGGATTTGGCCTAGAGCTCTTTTTTGACTTGCATACCACTGTGGCACTTTTGTAAAACATTGTCAGAAGTAATTCATTGTGGATTACCTTGTAGCATGATCAGCTACCCATAGCATAGCAAGGGGCATCCAAAAAAAGTTATTTCCTCCCCCTCCCCCTTGCTGAGTGATAAGCCTCCTACCAAAGGTTTCTGCGAGGGTTGGAAGGCCAAGGAATCTATTCCATTTGTTTTTTCATTTGGAACAAAACCACTTTTGTATCACCGTAATCAAGGAGGGAGGCAACACCACTCCACTTGGCAAACAAACTTATAAGAAGTGCACTTGCTGGAAAAAATTATAATTTGTCCTGAAAAAGAGCCTGAGTGCATTGATAGTGGAGCACAATCTGAGCAGTGCTTCCTGCATGGCAAAGGGAAGGAGCATCCTCCCTCAGTCTGGAGCTGAGCTCTCTCCTGCAAGGTGACAGATGCCTTTGCTAATAAATAGCTCAAATTAGAATCAGAATTATGGAGATATTCAGTGAATTTGGGAAATCTCTGCCCTCCTGGAGAGAAAAAAATGAAATAACTTCTCATGTAGCTTTTGGAAGACAAAAATCTACCCCTGAAAGAAGAGATTTCTGGGCTTCTCCAAGGACAGGCCAAACACCACACTGACATGTTTTTAATGAAGATCTTTTCCCCAGTCCCCTGGAAGCTTCCCAGAGATGAACCAAAATGCCCTTGCAGAGAACAGTCAGTGCTGCAAGTCATGGAATGATTTGGCTTGGAAGGGACCTTAAAGATCATCTCGTTCCAGCCCCTGCCGTGGGCAGGGACACCTTCCACTGGAAGTCAGGAGTGGAAAACTAACTTCCAGAAAGTACCTTGGACCAGCAATTCAACCAAATATGGAGCTGTTAATGCAGCCAGCAGTGACTGCAGGACTGAGGAGGATGCCTCTGGAAAACATCTTCCAAACCACACCCAAAGAGGGAAAGCAGAGCCTCAGATAACCAGAGCCTTGGAAATATTTCTCTCTACTTAAGATGTATCCAAAAACTCCTGGAAAGAGGCTCCTGCAGGTTTTGAGGAGATTTCAGCATGGAAAAGAGTTCTGCTGACATTTGATGCAATGGCCTCTTGTCCTTGCCACCTTGTGAAGTGCGTTTCCCCAAGATATGGAGGGCATCAGGTTAGGCAGGAATTATTGTGTAGCTCCAAATAAAGCATTGAATGTAGGTGCTCAGTGCTATAAACATAAATGGAGGTAAATTTGGTCCCCAAACTCCATTTGGAGTGAAAAACTGATTCCCATCACTGAGAGAAGTTGGAACTGAAATATTTGGACTCTTTCAAAAGCTGTTGTTCTCTCTTATATTTCATCTCTTTTGGCCAGAACTATTAGTTTAATATTATATAGCTTCAAGAAGAATTGTGAATGGTCCAGAATTCCACTTACAGCTTAAAACTCCTAACAAAACCAAAGCAAAACCTCAAACCTACATTAAAACAAATGCCCTCAGGTGTAGCTGCTTCTGAGCACAGGCCAGGTGCAGGACAACAGCCAGGGTTATGATTTTCTAATGCTGTCAATATAAAACTATGACTTTTTTTCAGTTACTCATGCAGGCTGAAATTTTTCCTTCTGGTTCATCTCTTTAAACGTTTGAGCCAAAGTCATCTTCTCTTTCCAGGAACAAATTGGGAGGAAATTATTTTGTATTACCCATTAAAAAAAAAAAAAAAAGAAAAAAAAAAGCCCAAACAAACTCACAGCTGTTTGAATGTGAAACTCTCAAATATTCACACGAAAATACTTGACATTTGTTAATAGGATGTGGGGGCCTCACTCTTGTGACGTGCATTTCTCTCATCCTAAATCTGCACTAATCCTCCAACTGTGCATTGTTGCCTGGTTTTGGAGCCCCTGCTCCTGAATTATCAGTGCATGGCAGAGGAAGAGCCTCCTGTCCATGTTCATGTGCCAAAACCAACTTCATTTGCTCTGCAGTCCCCTCGTGGATCAGGAATGTGTGCAGGGAGTGGGGCAGCCCTAAGGATGATGTGATAACACAGTGATTGCAGCGTTGGTGATGTCGCTGGAGTGCAGGGAACAAATTTAGGTCGAGCGTAATTCAGAGATTTCCTAATCTCTGGAATCTTGACTCTGCAGCCTTATGAATTTCCTCCCATCTGTGGTGGTGTAATTCAGTGCTGTAATTGCAACAGATGGCTGAGCTTTTAAACCATGATGAGGCAAAAAATGAGAGAGGAAAAAATGGAGAGTCTTGGGGACTGTGACGTTATGCGCTGTGGGAAGTGTCAGACTCTGGAGCAAATACACATTTGGCATTACCTGGCTATAAGATGCAGACTTCTTAACCAATATTATAAAAGTCTCTGCTGATATTTGTTGTCAGCTCACAATTCACTACTTTCTCCTGGGTAGTAGCCACTCATTGCTGCAATAACTCTTACATCTTTTCCATGGCAGCTTCAAGTAGTTCATCATCATCCCGAACCTACACTGAGCTGACTCAGAGCACAGGAAGAAGGTCTAAACTTGTAGTTTTTTGCAGGCTGCCAGCTAAGGAGAGGTGGTACAGGTTTGGAGAAAGGAAATTTAACTTTTCTCCCAAATCGTTGCTTTAATTTACTTTGTGTTTTAGAGGAGATTCACGTTACCTTTGCAGAAAGCTTCAGCTTCCATAAACCAGTGTAATTCCTTGATTCTCAGCACCTGGAATGTCAAAACATCAGGGGCTGTTTGGATGATGTCAGAGTTCAACCAGGGGCAAGGCATAAATCACAGGAAATTTGAAGAGTTATGGAGAGCCTATAGCAGTGGCAGCAAAACACCTGAATTTTAGGGATGGTCCTTCAAACAAAATTCCAATCTTCTGGGGGCTTGTAAATAATGTAAGGAAAAGGTCCTTATTCTCATATAAAGATAAGCAAACAACAGAAAATTGGAGAAGCAAGGTAGGAAACAACTCCTCACTCCCAAGTGTCAGGAAGAAATGTTCCTGCCCCAGATGATTTCTGTTCATCATAATTATCATTAAAATACACTTTGCAGAAAGGGGCTGCATTTTACCTTTGCAGAACAATTGCTGAGAAGGGATGAATTGATTAAAGATTACAATTTTTCTTACCATTAATCAATATTCTGCCAGGCAACTAGTGATAGGACAAGGAGAAATGGCCTCAAGTTGCACCAGGGGAGGTTCAGGTTGAATATTAGGAAAATTTTCTTCACTGAAAGAATGGTTAAACATTGGAAAAGGCTGCCCACGGAAGTGGTGGAGTTATCATTCTTGGAAGTGATCAAAAATGAGTGGATGTCTCACTTTGGGATATGGTTTAGTGGGCAAGGGAGCGTTTGGTCAGAGATTGGACTTGATCTGGGAGGTCTTTTCCAACCTTAATGATTCTGTGAGTCTAAAATAAACTTTGGGGCTGACGTTACCCACCCTCTGGTATCGGTCTATCACCCTCCTGCTCTCTGCCACAACTGCAGACAATAATAGTATAAAGCCAACATCATTATTTTAAAGAGAGTTTTTTTTTCAGTTAATATAATCACTTGGATTTATCATCGAAGCTGCCTGTGACATCCTTTTAATCTAGTAATGGTATAACTCTAAAGGTCTATTTGGAAAGTCAGCATCAGGGAAGGAGAGAGAGCTGGAGAGCCGGGAAATGTGCTCATCCCTAATGCAATTATTAGTACTTCTAAATAACTCGTTCAAAAAGAGGGAGAGTCAGTTGCTGACTACACGCTCAAAGTTTTTTTTCCCACCTTGGGATCTGTTTTCATCCCTGGTGGAGGTATGGAAGAAAGGAAGTCAAAGCAATGACATAACTCCTGCCTTTAGCCCTTTCTGGGAAAACATCCTGTTACACCTAATATCCTTCAGCAGTGCCTTCGTTGGCCACAACCCAGAAAGCTCCTGCTAAGACCAAAGCGTGCGCACAAAGTTGGGGACAGTCCCCTGTGGGGTGTGGCTCTGACTCACCCGTCGTGTTTGTGTCACTTCCTCCTGCTCACCCATCCCAAAACACATCCATGGGCTGGTGCCTTTGGCCACCTACTCCTGAGGCCAAGCCTGGGGCCTGTTCCAGCCTTATCATCTGTGCCTGAAGTTGCTCCTGTGCTTGCTTTCTTTTTCAGTTTCTTGAAAGAAACTTCTTTTCCTTCCCCTCCACGATCTCTGGCCAAAAAGCTGGATGGGTGCCACTCCAAGGTGTCCTGGTGGGAGGCAGAGGTTTGACTGGACACCTCTGTCGTGCAGGACAAGGGGAGTGGTTGGGAGTGTTTTATCTTCTCCCTGTGTTGGGCAAGGGCTGTTAACCATCAGGAGCTGCCCTGCAGGCTCTGTTCTCCCGTCCCCTGTCCCCTTTGGGCACTGCTCTCAAATTTGGGGACAGAGTGCTTCTTATGTGTTGATTTTTATTTTTTTTTTAAGCTGGTTAAGACGCGCAGGAGGAAATCAGTAATGGGAGACAGTTGGGATTATTTTTGAACCATGTTTTATTCCCTCAGTCAACTATAATGGGACTGCAGGAGGCTTTATGAGGAGCTGTAAAAACTCACTGCTGAGTGTGGTGGTTTAATGGTCATAGGGACTTTCAGAAAAGAAGATAGTTTATTTTATGGAGCATCTTAAGAAAAAAAAGAAAGGAAGGAAGGAAAAAAAGTTAGGAAAATTTTGACAGGGAGAAGGTAAAATAGGTAGGCAAGGAGTGCTTCCAGGGGCTGGATGCTGATTTGGAGGGAGAAAGGGCAAAGTGGTCTCTAAAGAAGGACAGTTACCATTTAGAAGTAGGAAGGAGGAGGGGGGTAGAACGGAAAGTGAGAGTAATGGAAGAAGGAAAATGAATGTGGAGGAGTTGGACAATACAAGGGGTGAAGGATGAAATTAGAGAATGGGAAAGGAGAGGAGAGGTGAAGTTAGATTTGGGGTTGGATGTGGAAGAACAATTTTTGGCAGGAGAGGAGAAGGATGGGGTTAGTGGGGGGTGTCTGCTGAGAGGGGAGGGAGAGGGGCAGGGCTGTGAGAGAAGGAGGGTGGCTGGAGAGGGATTTTCCTGACTGAACTGCTGGGTTTCTCTGCTTCTTCTGAGGTGATGGCTGTACCCTTGTACGTGATCCATGGGAATTTAAGAATACACAATTCCAATATTCAATTTATTGGCCATGCCACTAGTTTCTATATCAGGAATCTAAAGATGATCTCTGTACGAGATTTATATGGAAAGAGATTGATAAGCAGAAGAACCCTGAGTTAGACCAAGCATCCAGACTCTTCTCTCAAAGATAAATATAACCAAAGTTAGCAGTTTCAAAGACTGTCCTTTGTAGGTTTAATCCTAAGTAATGAAATGGCTTCTGCAACATGCCTTGTGATGACAAACCTCAAAGAAAGGCAACACATTTGAGCAAACAGATTTCCTTGTATTCAGAATAAATGAGAAAGTTGTTCTTGTAATCCCATTGGGGACTGAGGCCAGGAATATCCAGACACAAAGACTAGGATTAGAAGGACACAGAGATGTGGTACCTCCATCTTGGCACCTCCTGCTATTTTAATTGAATAAGGAATTTTTTCAAACCTGTGAGGGGAGGCCCTGGCACAGGGTGCCCAGAGAAGCTGTGGCTGCCCCTGGATCCCTGGCAGTGTCCAAGGCCAGGTAGGATGGGGCTTGGAGCAACATGGGATAGTGGAAAGTGTCTCTTACCATGGCAGAGGGGTTGGAATTATATGGTCTTTGAGGTCCCTTATAGCCCAAAGCATTTTAAGATTCTGTGAATCTCACATTATTGTAAAGTCTACAATCAACAACTAATCTGAAATCCAGCACCAGAGCATTTCAGTTGCAACTCGTGTCCACTCCTGTTAGCTGATGTTGAGCCTTGATAATGCTACCCCTGTCTTGGAGACCTCACAGGCCTTGAAATGAGGTAGAGATAGGGAAGTCTGGAGCCATTGGCAAATTGAGACAAGAAATAATTTCCCTTCCCCTGAAGAATGAAAGTGAATGAATTTTATGCAGATTTTATAAACTCAGTTTAAAAGAGCGACACAACCCCCTCAACCAACCAACCCAAATCCCCAAACAAAGCTCAGGATGTCTCATGAGTGGGGAAGGAAAGAGTGAGAGACAATACCAAGGCGACTGAAGGCTGAAGAGCTTTTCTTCCTTGCTCTGGAGAAGAGCAGCGTAGGTTTAATGGTCTTGGGAGGAGGGATAAGGAAGCTCCAGGCAGCAAAAGTAATTATAGTAAACTGTTGTGGTTTAACCCCAGCCGGCAGCTCGGCCCCACACAGCCGCTCCCTCCCAGCCCCGTGCAGGGATGGGGGGAGAATGGGAAGAGGAAAAGTGAGAGTGATGCCTATTTCAGTCTGCCAAGAAGCAGAGATCAGGCAGAATTAATTCTGCCTATTCTATTTATTGAAGGGCCTGCAGGTACATTTTGGGGAGATGAAGCCCCCCAGGGGCTACACCCAAAAATGGACCACGGGTCAGGGGTTTTCACACTTTTATAAGTTTGGTCCATTTGCATATTGGACGTTCATCTTCCAATTCCAGCCTCAGCTAATGAAGTCATTTACCCCAAGTTTGCTCCCCCCAAGTCACATTTGTTTCCATCTCTCAGGGCCTGGGACAGTCAGGAGTCCTTGATTGCCAGGCCTAGAGAGGAGCTTGTGGGTTGATATACTGATTAATAGGTAAAGCAAAAGACATTAAGAGTAGCAAAGAAAACTGAGAAATTCATTCCCATTCCAGCACAGGTTCAGGTGTTCCCAGGACAGCAGTCCCATGGTGTGTATAAGGTGAAGAAAACTCAATCACTCTGAGTGTTCCCCTCTTCCTCCTTCTGCCCCAGCTCTCCGTGCTGAGCACGATGCCCTGTGCTGTGGGATGTCCCTTGGGATGTGTCCCCCAACTTCCTGTGCACCCCCAGTCTTCCCATTGCTGAGGTGAGAGGCAGAAAAGGCCTCTGTGGGAAAGAGTAAAAGTATAAAAAAACCTTGCTGAGTAATTTGCTGCTCAGTGATAACAAAAAAGTTTTCCCTGAGTTATTTATGCTGCTTCCAGCACAAATCAAAAACATAGCCTCACACTAGCTACTGTGAGGAAAATAAATTCCCCCTAGCCCAAACCAGCACAACTGTGCAGCAAATCAGCTGTTCTGAGAGGGGTTTTGTTTTGACAAATTGTTGGTGAATATTCTTAACTTTTCCTTTGGATCCTCCCTAGCAGAATTATTTCCTACAGAGTGAAACCTGTGACAGCCCCAAACTTTCCTTGGGGTACCACAGGCTCCCTGCCAGCTCCGAGCCTCCCGGGAGCCTCAGCAGGGACACTCAGCAGGAGCCACATGGACAGGGGGACATGTGAGCCTCAGTTTGAGCTGTGATACAGCCATGGAAGTGCCTCTGTGGATTTCCATTCAGAGTCATTTTGCCTGAGATGAGCTACTGAGAAAGAAAATTTAAGAAAAAAACAAAAACAAAACAAGACAAAACAAAAAAACAACTAAAAAAACCACCAAAAAACCACACACACCAATAAAACCACCAAAACCCAAAAAAAGTGCAAAAAAAAAAAACAACCCCAAAACTACCAACCAACCAAAAAAAAACCCCACAAAAAGCCTCACCAAAAAAACCAACAAACAAAAAACAAAGAAAAGCCAAAAAATCCAGACAAACAAACAGGAAAACCAAAACGAAGCCAAACAAGCCAAACAACAACAAGAGCAACAACAAATAAGAAAAATACAAAACCAAAAACAAATACTGCCCCCCCCCCCCCCACCCCCCAAAAGAGGGGGAAACTTATCCAAGAGAGCTGCATTGTTCTCCAGCCAGGTTTGTGTGTCCTGCTACCAATAAGGCTATAAAAGCTTATTGTCAAATCATTTATGCTCCTACCAAGCCTGGGATGACCAGAGTGTGCCTTGAAATGCCTCAAATCTTGCCCCTCCCTGATGATTTGCAAAGTTTAATTTCTGTAATGGGCCCTGGTGACAGAGGCATTCACTGTTTTTGCACCAGGAATTGCTGAATGTATGAATGAGTCATTCTGGGGGCGGGAGATATAATGGCAGCCTTCGATATCCTGATCTAAGGGTGGGGAGGTTGTGTGGGAGGGGAGGAATGGGATACTTTAAGTTAAATTATCCACCTTGCTTCCCCTTCATCAGGCAGCCCCTCCTTCTCTCAAAGTCCCTTCCTGGCCCGGGATCAGGATAATGCTGGAAGAAGGAAAAGGAAGGCTGAGGGACCTCCTGTGGGAGACAAAGTTTATAATATATGCATTTGCCTGGAAATGCCATAAGAAATTAATATTACAGAAACAGTGGGACTGCATTAATATTTTAATATTAAATGAATATTTAATTTGAAAGCTTTGATTTGAAAGTGAATGAGACAGCCATGACATGAACAGTCGTGCTGTTCCTGTTAAGAAATGTTAATGATTTATTGACAATGTCGGTAGCAATAACTTTACACTGTTTCAGTTACATAATGCCTTTGAAATATTGGTAAAGTGATTACTGAGAACAAAAAGCAGCCTGGCTTCTTCAGCCCTTTTGGGAAGGGCTTCTGTTGGAGAAAAGTTGTATTTCCTGCGGAAAGAGGATCCCACCCTGTCCCTCAGAGCGGGGCTGGCTGGGGCTTTGAGCCTCCCTCTCCCAACACCACTTTGGGACATCCCTCTTGTCCAAGGTGCCCCAAGCCAACACGGTGCCCTGACAGTGCTTCCTGAAGGTTAAGGCTGATCCTGGAGGAGCTGAGAGCTTCCCAGCACCAGTTTTCTCATCCAGCTTCCCACTGTCCCTCCCACCATGGACTTTGGCACCTCTTTTAGCCAAAAATGCTTTGCTCCAGGGATTCTTATGGCTGTTCTGGCTGAAGGGGACTCAGGGGTATCTGTTAACTTTCATGCACTCAGTGGGCTTCAACATCAAAAACATCTTCATAGCTCAAGCAGGTTTATTTTGTACATTTTAAAGGGGCTGTTGAAGCTGTACCTGAATTTTCTGGGAGCTCTCTCAGGGTTTTAGTCTGGTGAGAGAACAGGAGCACAAACAGGTCTGTTACCTCATGAGCATCCCGTGTTTAGTCTTAAATTGCAGCTGAAATGAGGAGTCCTGGGCTGAATGGGGCTCCAGTGAACCTCAAGTAGGCATTTGTTCCAGAGAGTCTCTGCCTATATTTTTTAGACCCTTTGAAAACTCTAAGAAACCGCTCTCCTCTGCTGAATAAATAGGAATGTGGAATATTTTTGTGACATGGTCTGTTACCCATTAGCTCAGAACAAGGAAAATTCATCTAAAAAATAATTAAAGAGACACTTTGGCATGGTGTCTTGAAAGCTGTACCATGCTGTAGGTTCCCAGTTCCAGAAATGTGTTTCTTCTTAAGGCCAATCTTTGCAAAAAATTAAGAGAAAGATGAAACCTAAATTCACAATGTGACCCAATCTAAACAGAGTGCTTTTTCTTCCTTTTCCCCATTTTTTCCTCCTCTCCCTCTCTTAATTTCATGCTGTTGTTACAATCAGCCTTAGTAAAAGTAAGCTGGTGGAATGAGGAAACAAAACCCCAATATAGGATGCGGTTTAAAGAGCTGGTTCCTGAGCCTGCTAATCTTTCTCAGTTTTCAATGGCATTTCTCTGATGGCAGTCTTGGTGAATTCAGTGTTGGCAGAAGATGCTACACATAGGATGAAGGCTTGAAATTGTGTCATAAATGTCAGCACGTTTTTGTCTGCTGCATCTCTGCCCTGGTCCCTCTGAAACGCAGAATGGTCTGGGTTGGAAGAGACCTTAAAGATTATCTGATCCCAGCCCCTCTGCCATGGGCAGGGACACTTTCCACTGTCCCAAGTGGCTCCAAACCCATCCAGCCTGGCCTTGGACACTGCCAGGGATCCAGGGGCAGCCACAGCTTGTCTGTGCCAGGGCTTCACTACTCTCGAAATAAATAATTTCTTCCTAATTTCTGGTCTACACCTATTCTCTGTCAGTTTGCAGCCATTCCCCCTTGTCCTGGAACTCCATCCTTTGGAAAAAGTCTCTCTCTGTTCCTTGTTGGCTCCTTCAGGCCCTGCAAGGCCACACTGAGGTCACCCCAAAGCTTCTCCTCTCCAGGCTGAACAATCCCAGGTGTCCCAGACTTTCCTCCCAGCAGAGCTGCTCCATCCCTCTGATCCCCCTGGAGCCTCCTCTGGGCTCTCTGCAGCAGCTCCAGGTCCTTCCCATGTTCAGGTGGATTCTAGGTGGTGTTTTAGGAGTGAAGGCCCTTGGTGATCTCCAATAAATGGTGTCACACAAGGCAATCAAAAAGGATCAGATCAGCTCCATCCCCTTGTCAAGCACAGCCAGGGTTAGCAAGGATCACCTCTCACTGCAACATGGTAGAAAATCAGCATGGAATATGGAAATGTCACCTCCCATTTCAATTCTTCACTTCCACGGACAAAACTGGAAAAGTAGGCACCAGCATACCTTGATTTTGGTTGATTTGCCCCAACCTGTGCTGCAGGACTCATCACCCCACTCACCTTTAGAGAGAAAGTTCCCCACATTCCCCATAAAATCCCTGCTGTAAATTCCACAGGCAGTTTTTCCTATTAAAAGCTGGCAAGGCACTCCTTGCCACAAAGCTTGCACTGAATTGGAGCACACGACATTTTAAGGGCTGAAATATTGTGAATACTCCCAACAAAATTGATTTAATTTGTCAATAAAAAGCCTCCCTGTTTTTCATAGGAAGCGCTCAGTAAACTATTCTGACAACAACTCAAGGCTGATCAAATTAAAATCAGCCTAAGCTTTTTTTAGAGATGAACTGATCTGAAAGGGTTTTGGTATCCTAGAAAGAGTCACTAACCTTTCTGGGCAGGTCCTATAGCATTTAATAACAAAGGGGACCTTCTTGTATAAATATTATGAACTATGGAATTTAATGAGATTTGTATTGCACTGTAGAAATGTACTTTGGAGAATTAATTTTGAAGTCTGTAGGTTTAAATGTTTTCTAAAAATAGTATTGAATATATACAGGGCTTTGTGCTTCTATGTCTATTTAGTTGGGGAGAATGTTTTCATGTATTATTTGGTGCACTTTTCATTTTCCTCATCCTTTTTTAAAGCATTGGTGGCAAAGGAATGAAAGGAGGCTATTTTTTGCTCCGGGATAAATTTTGATATTTCAATTCCAGTTTTTGCCTCCTGAGGAATTTTCTATTTTCTTGAGATTCTTAACCAGGTCATTCACTTACTGATGGGTTTAATTACCTGCCTGAGCAGCGGAGCTGAGCTGCCTTTTCAGCAGCCCAGCCTGTGCAGAGTGTCCAATTCTGCACACAGATGTGCTTGTGCAATAGCCAGCAGCTTTAAAAGCAGGATACAGGAGATCTCCTCCAACACAAACAGGGTTGTAGCTCTCTCAGATCCAGTTCTCTGCAGCTTTTGTAGCTGTCCATATGATGCTTTCTGGTTTTCTATGCTTGTGGGCAAACAGGGGCTGACACTCACTGGTGAGCTGTGCTGCATCAGAAGGATCTGCGACGTCTCACTGGAGACCCGGCTATCACCTCCCAGAGCAAAGGGAATTCCTGAAAATGCTGCTAAATGCATTAACAATGAGCTGGGGATAAAGTCAAAACCCCACTTAGACATCTTGACTGCAAGTTGCCATACAACTGCAGCCAGTGGTGGGTCTTGGCTGAAAATGTATTTATACATTTAGACAGATAGAGATGGATTTCAGTTGTTTAAACTCAGCTTTAGTGCAGACGAAAGCAATAGGGGGTGGCGGGGAAAGCACAAGCTGCCACCGCCCTCACATATGGCAATTGTTTCCTATAAAGCTTGCTATATTGTATTTATTTCATCCCCTGACATATCACAGGAGGCCACTGATGCCAAACTCTCAGCCAAAAAATCCCAACCTGCAGCTTTTAGTGAGGGTTGTCCTCCAATTTATTTGTGTTTTGCTGTTGGTTTTTTTTCTTCTGCTTTTCATCTGTCTGGTTTCTATTTCCACTCTTTCTGTTCTTCCCTCCTCCGTTTTGTTTTGTCTTGTTTTGTTTTTTTACCATATTTGAGGAATCTCAGTTGCACTGGGAAGCCCGGGAGGTATGAGTGGAATGCTCGGATTTAATACATCCTTGCCTGAACTTTCTTTTGACAAATCAATTCACGTCTGTGGGTTCTGGGGGCAGAGCATCGGGGGGCACAGGAAGATGAAGCAGCTGGGGTGCAGGGCTGGAATGAGGCAGGGGAGGGAGGACTGGGGAGGGGCTGCTTCAGGTGCAAGGGGATGACACAGAAAGTTATGGGATTTTTCAAATTCTGGAGCTTAGCACATGACTAGAAGGACTGGCTGTACCTTCCAGGCAGGCAGGCAGGCAGGCAAGCACCTCGCTCTGCAGTGCCAGGTCCTGCCTTGCTCTGAGCTCCAGGCCTGAGGGATGATCCACAGCTGGCAGAGGTCCGTGTTTGGTCTAAGGGAGCCTCCCGTGCCAGCCTGGGGCAGAAGCTGCCCCTTGCTGATTTATGGGGGATCTCAGGGTCCCAGGTGCTGCTGGGGAAGGTCTGGGAAGGTTTGAGGGAAGGGCTTGACTTGTGCTCTGGGTGCTGTGAATTCAGGACACACTGCTCCCTTCAGATCTGCTGCTGAGGGCTGGGAGGGTTCCCCTCTTGGCTCCATCCCTGGTGTGCATGGGACTCCGCAGCTGTGTTTTCCAAATGCCATTCAAATGAAAGCAGAGAGGGGAAATCCCGTTTTGCTGGGAATAGCTCTCAAATGCCGAGCAGCTTTTCCTCAGAATTCTGTATTTTGGCTTCCTTGCTGCAGAGTGACACACGGTGTCTTTCTCTTGATCAATTTGTTTATCATTTCCTTCCCGTCTCCAATAGCAAGACATGGCAGGTCTCTTTTTTTAAATCCTGTTTGGAGGGGAAACCTTGTTAGGAAAAACATTTGGGTATGTTAAACTTTCTTGAAGATGCTGCCTGTGAATACCGAATCATGCATGGCCTGATATATTGGAATTTTCTAAGTTATTCCTGAGCCTTGCGTTTCCATCTGTGTGGGTCCTGCTCCTTGTCTCTCCCTGTGTGTACATGCCAGCACCAAAACCTCCCTTCTGGCTTTTAGAGCAGCTTGTGGGGCTCTTCTGAGAGGAGAGCACCAGCAGAGCCCTCTTCTCCATCCCCATCTCCTGCACCCACCTCTCCCCCAGTGATGCCACTCTGCCCAAGGGAGGCCACCCTGGCGTGGGGAGCTGCAGAGCCACCCCTGGGTCCCTCCTGTTGCTGACCCCACTCTCATTAGTGTTTTGGAAGTGATACATGGTTCCAGGAGGATGTCAGAGCAAAGCTCCGGGAGAATGATGACCTCCCATGCATCTTCTGAACAGGTACCCAGGCAGCAGAGTCCCCCTGTGCCTCTCCAAGGCAGCCCCTCCTCTCTCTGCACCCGTGCAAGCCATTTATCTTGTGGGGAAGACATTAGGAGGTCTAGGAGAAGACTTTAGGCTCCAGAGCTCACCCAGTCCTTGACCTCTGGGCTCAGCCTTGCTGTGGGGGGTGACTAATTACCAGTGACTGCAGTGATGTGGGTTGTGTGTGGATACACGGGTGGAACATCTGCTAAGGCACCCTGTGTTTACAGAGCCAGGGGACCCCTGGGTAAAAAGCAAAGCCACATTTTTTAATAACCACATTATTTGACTGTCTGGTGCTGTCAGACACATCTTTGGTTCAGTGAAATAGTCTTTTCTTTTCTCTGACAAATCCTCACGATTTGATCTTGCCTGGCTACTCTGGATTTCCAGAGGTGGATTTGAGGTGACCCCAGCAGATGTCAGGGTGTCCTGTCATGGATACAGCTCTGTCAAGAGAGCCCAAACACAGTGACAGTGCTCAGGGATGAATAAAGCAATGCCTCTGTCCCTCTCCTGCCAGCCACAAACCAGGTACCAGTGTTTGCAAATCACCAGGAGATGGAAATCACCAGTTTTTTCCTTCCTGCACAGCTGACTGCCTGTCTTGTTCCCTACTCCTTCCCAGCCAAGTCCTGTTCTCTTCCAGCTTTTGATCCAGCCCCAGAAACACTGGAGGATGTGTAGCTTTCAGGGAAGATGGTTTGGGAACCACATAGCACATCTTGCATTAGGGAAAACCAGGAGATCTCCTCATGCACTCTACAGGGTCTTCCCTGTTTTTTCATGGCATCTCCAGAATTCCTTGTGGGGCAAGCAGTGCAGAAGAGGCAAAAACAGTGCTCTGCAGTTCTGGCTCTTACCATCATGGTTTCTTATGGGAATATTAAATCTCTGGGTGAACAGCTTTTTAAAAGAAGTGTTATTTTAGACCCCTTAACTGGGAGGGGAAAGTGAGGCAAAGAGATTTCGTGTTCTTGTTGGGATTTCAAAGTTGTGTGAGAGCGGCAGGTGGCTCCAAGCAGTGCTTTTGACAGGGGGGCAATGCCAGGAAGGCCTAGGGAGGCTGCTGGGAGCTTGTCCCTGCCAAGGGCACACAGGGATACCCTGGGCTGGGGGGTGTGGGGCTGCCTGGCCATGGTGTTGTGGGCACTTGCTGGAACCCACAAGGTCCTTCCTCCTCTCAGCACCTTTTGCTTTAGGCTGTGATTTTGCTGCCCCCAACAGTCTGCTGGTTTTTGAACCTGCCTGGTGCTCTCCCACACCAGGATGTGGCCCTGGAGAAGTGGAATGTGAAAGGGCTGCTCCCATAAACCTGGTGCATCCCTACGTGTGCATGTTTTGGGTCACGGGGACATGGCCTTGGAGTGACACCATGCAGGTGAGGTCCTGGATGTTCTCTCTTCAGGCCTGAGCAAGGATTTCAGTCAGGGCAGGATTTCAGTGCTAAGATTTCACCTGCACAGCCCGCCCTGAGCACCCAGAATTACAATATGCTGTCCAAATCAAAATGGGTCCACTAATTTAATCAGCATTTCAATGGTTTAATTGAAGATTGTGCCCCTTTGCTTACATCATCTACCGTGGCTTATCACTCTCATCACAATTTAGAATAGAGATTTTTGTCCCACCCCCAGAATGTATTTCAAGAATGTGGTGAAAAAAATACAAAGAATATGTAACTTTTTTTGGGAAATACGATATATCATAAGGGAAATTTGAAGGATAAAGTAACTGAATTCTTGGCAAACAGGCATCAGTATTGTTAGGAAATACAGCTCTCTGCAGGGCAAAAAAGAGTGGTATGGCAGGTTTAAATAGGAATTTATAGCCACTGACTGCAAATTACCTTATAAAATTAATGAAACCTTCAAAAAGTCATCAATTATGCATTTAGTCTTGATTGTCATTTATTGCACTTCTTAATTGTTCAGTAAACTTTTCTGGATTAAAGGGTGTGCTTCAAATTGACATGAGGCTGTTTTATTGATGTAAATTAACAGAGTATTTTACATAAGGGGCAGCTGAGGGACCAGCAGCAGAAGAGTCTCTTATCCACTAATAAAGGCAACACAGAGCTGGTGTTGTGATTGCAAGTGAGTGGAGTTGTGTGGAATGATGAGTGTGCAGGCAATAGTTATAAATCCTTAAAATCAGGATTGTTATCAGTCTGGAGTGAGAGAGAGGAGGCAGAACACAGACTTGAAATCATTCTGTTTAAAACAAGAGGAGGGACAACAGACAGAGAAAACACTGAAAAATCTGGTGGATTTACACAGAGTCCACGTTAGGTCCTCTGTTAAGTTCTGTTCCAAGACTGAACATGTTTCACATGTTTCCACTGTTGTTTTTTCAGTTATTAGCATTTCATTCATTAGTGTTTCCTCAGGCTCATGAGGAACTGCAGCCACGTCCCTCCCAACACAATCCCTGAACCACCATCACATCACCCAGCAAGTGGCTCTATTTCTCCCAAAAGGTGCTGGACTTCAGGGCATTCACGACCCAGAATGCCTAAATCCCCTTTTCTTTGAAGATATTCTCAGCTCTTTGGGCTTCATTCTGTGCTGTTCTGTGGAGGCAGCTTGATTCCGATCATACCATTGCTGATTGCATAAAATATTCCCTGAATCCAACACGTTGTGTTAAAATCTGGTGTCTGGGCCCTGTCTGATTCTGAGCAGAGGAGCTGCTGGGTTGTGTTCCAGCCATCCTCAACCCAAGCCAAGTTGGGAGAGACTTGATTGGGATATCGGTGAGGGGTAAAGACCATGAAACCTCGTCTGTGATTGATGGGGTTGTGCGCAGAGAGGACAAGTATGCACAAATACTTACCCAGAATAGTAGGGCCTCAATTCAGCTGTATCTGGCAGACTTTTCAGCTCGACTTTCAAGAAATATTGTTTTTAATTGACCTTCGTGTGAGCAATTTGGAGAGCCAGCGCTGCTTCTCACAAGGAGAGTTTTGAGCGTGGAAACTCCCATTGTATGTAAAATTAGTAATTTTACTGTATCATGAGTGATTAAACCTGACCCCCAGGGAGCAAAAAATAATGCTGTGCGACTTCCTTGCCCAATTAACACAGAACAAATGTGAAAATGTGTACATTACAGCAAATTGTGTGCTAATTGGCCTCAGAGAAATACTAACGATGAGGAAGAAATGGGCATGTAATTTCAAACATATTTGAGAGGTTTCGCAGTCTGCTTGCAAATAGGAGGGGAAAAAGTCGAAATTTGACAAAACCATTATTTGTTATGATTTATTCACTCAGCTCCAGTCTCGAACCTGGGAGTTATTGGCAGCTTCAGCTAAGATTCCTGCTGAGTATTTCTCCTTATAATGACTGCACACAGCATTTAGCTCAATGCTATTTTTTGGCATAGTGTCATAAATATCTATTTTAATTCTTCCCTCTGTATGTGTATGTAGGGTTAGATGCCTTTTTTTTTAACCTTTTTCTTCTGAAAATACCTCTAGATGCAAGAAAATCTCCTGCTCCCTTTCCTGAGGAGAATATTCCACTCAAGTGCAGCAGTAGGATTATTCTCCTTGGGCAGGAACCTCTCTGCCAGATCTGTACATCATTTAAGTTCTGGCTAAAGCAGAGAATAAGTGTCCATCTGTGCAGGGGAGAATTTCAGCTGGTCAGGGAAGTTAGATCTTGAGGAATCCAAAATTTACTCACCATTACTAAAATCAAATCTCCTCCACTTCATTTTCTGTCGCATCTAGAGTTTATATATTACATTTTCTCTATGCTTTCAGTATATCTTAGGAATAAAATTGATTGAAGATATAATTTGGCGGCTAGAGGTAAATCCCATCTTTCCATACTTTCTTCTGTCTTCCATAAGTACAGGAAACAGAGCTCTAGGCTTTTCCTCTGCAGCAAGATTATCCAGAATTTGTTCCTGGAGCTGCAGGCTGATGCACTGAAGTGTGATTTGGTCACAGTGAAACCCTTTTGTAAGAGATAGAAGGTCAAATATGTCTGAAATTAAATGATGTAGTGCTATTAAACTGAAGTGTTTCAATAATTTTCTTTGATGATTTCAGCCAAATCGTGATGTCCCTAAGAAACACCACAATTTCACAGAATTAGCTTTTTTCTCCTAGAGAAACTGAAACCTGCATTATTTTGAGAGCCTGCTCTTCCAGCAAAGTTCCCAGAGACATTAGAGGAGTTGTCAAGTGGAGAAAGCAGTGTCCTGGCAGCAGCATTCCTCCTGGTTTAGCTCCTGCTGAAGCTGAGCAGGTTCACTTTAAACTTTTGGATTTTTTGGTTGATTTGCACTGTCCTCTACGTGTTAAGTTAGAACAGTGCAGTGCAGCACTAAGCTCTGATCTTAAATTGTTTCTGCCGAGCAGGCACAGAGACAGAAGTGTCTTTTTCACATCCCTGCCAGTTCTTCGGGACATTTATAGGAGTTTGTACTGTTTATTTCCCAGTTAAAGATTTCCTCTCTTTCCTCCCCTGGTTGTTGAAAGGCTTAAGGGCTTGGAGGTCTCGTATTAAAAACTTTGTAGGTGCTACCAGCATTTTGCATTTCTTGTAAGAAGAGCTGTGCTGGAGGGATGGGCTGGAGAATAGAGAGGGGCTCTAAGGCTGTGGTTCTGCTTGACTTCTGATGGGACTTTATGGATAAATCCAGAACCACTGAAAATGCCAATAGCATATTTTGGAGGGTTCAAATTAGTAAGAAACTTAAAAATAATATATTTTGGGAGACATCTGAGTGTGCAACAGTGGAAAAAATTGATTTGCACTGCTTTTATAATGTATATTTTAAGTGGAAGTTGTCAGAACTAAGCGGTGCTAACAGGAAAGTCTGCAGAAGCAGAAAGGGGCCAGTCCCAGGAAAACTCTGGTGCGTGATTCCTGTTGAAAATTTTTAGGGAAGTAAGTCGTGATAATCATCAATTTATAGATGGAAGAAGAGGATGGTGTGAGTGCTCGGGTTTGTGACGGGCTTGGTGTGATTTAACTCGGTTTTACTGGATTTCTCTGGAGGGGAGCAGTGGCCCGGACACCCCGTGAGCGCCACTGCCAAGTCATTTCCACCGATTAAGGACTTAGAAAAATCCTTTTTGTTGCCATCAGGGGGAGCTTTTGAGATCTTTCAAGAGTGAAAAAAAATATTAAAAAAAAAAAAAAAAGAAAGAAAGGAGGAAAAAAAAAGAAACGTCCCAGCTCAGAAACAGAGATCTACAAACCAGCAAGCAGCCAGGAGCTTACCTGTGGCTACAACCAAGCCAAGGAGACCAGGGGAGCTGAATTCCTCAGGCTGAAAAATTAGCCCTATTGAGAGAGGATTTTTTGACTCAATCCACCAATAAAACTAATCATTGATTTTTTAATTTTTTTTTAAATATTATTTCCAAAAAAATAACCCAGGAGTCTTTGGAGCACTCAAAAGCCAAATCCTACTCTGTTGCTACAGCTTCTGGAAGGCAAATGCTCTTCAAAAAGCTTCTCTCCTTTTAGCTCCTGGTGATTCGATGGGGACCTTTGATGCAACATTTGGATTAGCTGCACACAACTGCACTGAGGGGGACCACAAAAGGGGGAGCCTGGCTGATTGTATAACTTTGAGAAAATAATAAGAGGAAAAGAAGGAATTAGAAAGAGAGAGAGAGAGAGAGAGAGTGGAAAAGAGAGAAAGAAAGAAAGCAATTAAAAAAAAATATCTGAGACTCAAGTTTCAAGACTCTTTATGTGCTGCAGAGGAGCATAAGGTTTACCAGCAAAGTGCAACGGGGAGTCTGAGAGGAGAAACAGCTTTCTCTTTTGCCAAGAAAAAAAAAAAAAGGAATGTGTGTTTTGGACTGGACTGAGAAAGAAAGCTGGGGAGATTGCAAAAAGGGGGGTGCAGGATTTTTGTCACATTGATCCATTCATCTTGATTGTCTTCTTTAAAAAATAAATAAGTGGGGGAAGTGATAGGGGGAAAGAGGAAGAGAGGAAAAGAAGGGGGGAAGAGGAAAACAGCAAAAGTGTTTGAACCTCTGGAGCTATCTGCTCCTTCAAGCTGATTGATTAGTCATGATCCCTGCAGTTTTAATGGGAATCATTCAATTGGGAAGGTGGAGCACCCTAGAGTAGATTAGCATATTCTTGTTTACTCATCTTCTGAGGGGCTTTTTCTCTTTTCTTTCATTTTGTGGAGAAGAAGGGAGGGGGGGAGGTTGGGGGGAAGGAGGGGGTTGTGGCTTATGTTATAAAGGAGGCCAAAAAAATAAATAGATTAGAGCATCTTTTGGGGGGAGGGAAATCAGTGGGTCTGAGTCTTGGAGGAAGCTGGGGGGTTGTTTTGGTTTTTTGTTTTGTTTTGTGTGTGTGAGAGTGTGTGTGTGTGTGTTTTTTTTAAGAAGAAAAAAAAATAAAGGGAAGAAAATTCAGCAGAGAAAAGAAGAGAGAGAGGAATTCCAGCTGTGGAGGAATAGAGGAGAAGAAGACAGATAGAGGAGGAAGAACAGAGAAATACATTTCAACCAAGAAGGAGTTTTGATTTATTTGATTTTTATTTGTTTTAAGGAGGAAAAAAAAATCTATAAGCAGGAAAAAGAAAGAAAGAAAAAGAAAAAAAGAAAAGAAAAAGCAACTGAGAAGGGTTATAAAAAGAGCAAATACCAAGAAGGGTGAACAAGAGAAGAAAGTCAAGGCAAGGAGGAGCCCAAAGCTGGCAGATCGGGAGGATTTGCAGGGGAGAAGGGGGGGGAAGATTGGAAATGCAGCTCTGGAGTTTGCTGCTGCCTCTTGCGCTTCTCTGTACAGCCCTAGCCAGTGGACCCGAATGTGGGATGGACGAGCGCTCCCGCAGGGCACGAAGGGACACCAGGCACAGCCGCCAGCTCCTCCACACTGCCCCGGGCACCTGTGCCACCAGGTTAGCCCGAGGAAGGCGCTCCACTGCTGGGCTGGAGCCTGGGCATGTCCCCCGCAGGAGGCAACAGCGGGAGGTAAAGGACGAAGAGGAGTCCCTTACCCCGAGCAGGGCGCTCTATTTCAGTGGCCAAGGTGATCAGCTGCGGCTGAAGGCAGACGTTGAGCTGCCCCGAGACGCCTTCACTTTGCAAGTGTGGCTGAAAGCCGAAGGCGGACAGAGATCTCCGGCTGTCATTGCAGGTAGGTGGCCGGCCGTGCCTGCGGCTGCAGCATCCCCGCTCGGTGCCGGCAGCCGGCGGAGCGGGCGGCTGGAGGAGGC